>PVJH01003647.1:0-137799 GCA_004026705.1 Nesogale talazaci | reverse complement strand
TTATTAATCCTACATGTATCTATTGGCCAGGGTGGCACAATAAACCTATCTATCACATATATAGAGATCTAATATATTTCTGTTGCAATGCTACTTTCAAAGAGACCTACAACTTTTCTGACAAGTAAATATAACATTATGTCATTAGGACCAAACATATGTAAAAGTCAATTGAAATGGCAAAAAATAAGATTAAGTTTGTCATATGTATAAGTAATGTAAACTATATGATAGCAGCATCCAAGAAGTTGTAACTTCAGACAAGCTTGCCTCCTAGAACTGATAGGTTATGGAAAGAAATTGTTTGGCAGATTTATGGAGAAAATGTTAGAAAAGATCTCAAAACAAAAAGTAAATGTTACTATCATCAAATACATTATGGCGCATAGGAAAGAATAGAACTATTTTGGGGGGGTTTCTAAGACTGCAAATCTTTAGAGGAGCAGCAAGTATTGTTTTCCAAGGAAACCACTAGTGGGCTCAAACTATTTATCTTGGTTAGTAGTTCAACATGCAACCCATAATGCCAGGAGTGTTCCTTAATAGAAAGAATAAGGAAGAACGATTTCCAACAGTCATAATTTGAAGTTTGGCTTGTTATAGGAAAGAGAAATACTTTATTTTTTCTCTATAGTTATTTGGCCAGGATGAGATTTTGAATGTGGTGATAAAATGAGTGGAAGTTAAAATATGTATGGTGAAATACGTACACTAAAAGGCACATTGAAATCAACAAAAATTCAAGAGCAGGAAGCTCACACAGTACAATTTTAAAGTTGAAAGACTGAAGGCTAAAACAATATAGTATTTAAAAATCATAGTGAAATGGAAATAATAACATTCAATGTATTAAATTCAAGTCACTTTAAAGCTGTAAATGTCAAGATTTCAAGGCAACTGGCTGCCATTGTGACCTGAAAATTAGGGATGTAATTCATTTTTGGTCAGCAGGAATTCATAAAAGGAGCATTGTTGTACATATGATCGAATTTCTTTCAGGAACAGCAATACAAAATTGACAGAGGGTGGCTCTTGATATAATTCCCTGACCTTTTAAAAGGCTTTTGTTACTTGGCTTACAAAGGACTATACTACAATGGAGGAAAGTACAGCATTGAAAACAAGCCACTTGTATGTATGAAAAGATGCCTTTACTATCAAAAGAAAATGGTACTAATTGAAATGATCTAGAAGTGAATAGAGTATTTGGGGACTTAAAATAATTTAGGCTCTAATTATTTTTCTTTATTGACTTGAACAATAATTTAAGTGAAGTATCGCATAAGAAAGGTGTGACATGTATATTTTCAGAAGTAATACACATTGAAGTACATGAAATTTAGTCATTCATCAATTGATATTAACGCTCTCTATATTAACTGAAAAAGAATTGCTACCATGACAACACGTTAACCTACATATGAGAAATGCATATTTTATTTTCATGAGGTTAGTCTCTTCTTATATACTATCTATTGGGGTTTTTTTGGGTTTTTTTTAAGGCATCACTGCCTGGTGGTGGGAGTATATACTATCTTTTGTTAAAAGAATGGGATCAAAAAAAGATTGCGATGTCAGATGTGCGAGTTTATTGGGCTGCCTCAAAAAAAATACCACAAAGGAGGTGGCTTTAACCAATGGAATTGTGTTGTCTCACACTTTTGTAAGCTAGAAGCTGTGTAGGAGCGAAGTCTCAATTGGAATGTTGGTCATCTTCATGACAAGTTCTTCTTTCCTCTGTCATAGCACACGGATGGAATTAGGACCCAATCTACAATGGTATGATTTCATATTAATTTATGATTAATATACTCAAAGATTGTATCCCTAAACATGTTTACACTCAAAAACTTAGGGGTTAGGAAGTAGGCATGTACTAGGGTAATACAATTCCAATCATATTTAAAGGTTTCTGTTTCAGGTCTAATAATCAAGTGAGTAGGGATATATTTATTTTACATATGTATCAAGCATTTATTTTACTTATGTATCAAGAATAAAGAGTTCACATAGCTTTATATTTCAGCCACACTTTTACCTTATCTTTGTTCTTCTTTCTATATCAATTTGACTGGGCTACATTTTAATATATTTTCGCTTTAACCCTTTCTTTGAAGTGCATTATTTTATGTAAATCAATATATGTGCCACTCTCTTAATATTGTAATAATTTTAAAATACATGGAAACTTATTTGAGCAAAATGATGAAGTAGATGGTCCCCAAAATCATGTGCTACAAGTGCTTTAGGAAATACTTATTAAACAACTGTAATTGTAATTTAAATACATAAATATGCTTACAAAAAAAAGCAACAAAATTCCCTACAGTGGAGCAAAGAGAATTAGAAAGCAAATCAATCCACCTGCTCAAATGTGAGAAGGTTGTTGGACTTACTGCTCTTCCAAGTTGTTTGTTTTCAATTAACTATTCTAATATATTTATTAGATAATAAAATAAATATTATTGTTTAAATTATTATTTAATTAAATAAAATAAATATTTAATTAATGAATTATAACAAATTCTAATATAATTTATGTACAGAAAAATCACCTATGTGAACAAAGCAGTTTAATGAACTAGCTAAATTGCAAAGTGGCTCTATATTGTTTATTTCTCCTTCTAAACAAGTCTCTTGAAAGTAGGCTCCACATCGACCTGGACCCCAATTGAATTTCAGTGACCAATGAGTTACTGAAACAAGAGCTAAAAGCCCAAGACTGGCTACGTTCTTTCACCCAGGGACTTACTTGCTTACTGCTCTTGATAATCTCAAACTTTTATTCTGTGAGCAAAGGAAGATCAATTTTCTAGAAGGACAACATATCCTCAGTCACCAATTTTGCCCCAGCTGTGATATCACAATCCACACAGATGAGCAATTTTGACATCCAGTTCAACCCAGGACGTGTCAGAGGTTAATTGAGCTGTTCCACACAAGACAAACTCCCAAGGTGAAAAGCAGGCAAAGAGAGCTTCATGAGGGAGTCACTAAAAAGATTATTGATGAATAAGTTTAAGTTCTCATGTGTGGGAATTAATTAATGTCACTACCTTCAAATTCATAACATTAGAAATTTGAATTTGTATTTTGCAAGAGATACTGAATTTGACAATGAAACTCTGGGCCTGGGATGACTTCATAGCAGTTGCTCTGCTGTCTTTTGGTGTCTCCGGCTCTTTCTGCCCATCTCTCCCCAGACCTGTCCAAGGACCACTGATGTTCTCAAGATGCTGTAAACAGGTCCTGGGAGTGCCATACCTACCGTAGAGTAAATATAGGATGGCTGCCTCCGACCTGGAATAGAGAAGAATTTTCTGCAGAAACCTTCTTTTGGGTCAGTCTCTGGCCCACCCTCGATTCAGCAAATGAATTCTGTGCTGGATGGAGGTTGCAATCATTTGAACATCCTTTCTTTCACATGATTGCTTTAGTTATGTAGTAGGACGGGAAGATTGAAGTTCCTGTCGTAGATGGGAAGACTGCTTTCTTTTTATGGTACTTAGAAAGACCTCTGGTGGCACTTTTGGATAGAGGTAACTGAAAGGTCAGCAGATCAATCCTACCATTCACTCCACAGGGAACAGATTTGCATCCAGAAACATTTACAGTCTCAGAAACTCTACAAAGGTTTATTTTGAGTCAAAACCAACTCGATGGCAGTGCGTCTTGTGTTGGTTTAGCACCTGGAGACTTCTCAGCCAGTAAACATCATGCAGGGTTCAGATTGTGGATCACCTTTAGAGAAAATACTCAAAGCTTTCAGGGGTATAAAAGGGAAAAGGCCATTGAAGGAAATATATTTATATTTGATCACTTTTAACACTAAACCTGTACCATAACTTCAACCTCCAGTTTTCAGTAAGAGCTCTACAATGTCCCTGTGTATATTATAAAGCTGGCTCTAACCACAGATAAAGAACCATCAGTCCGAAAAGAGAAAGTCCAAGCTGTACTGAAGCATTAGCCAAAAATAAGGCTTCAGAAAAAACCATTGAACTTTTTTAACAAGTTGACGAAGAGCTGGAAACACTCACTCATCTATGCTAAGGCGTTTGGAAAATAGTGTGTTGGCAACTTGCTTGCAAGAGATCTATATTTGTACCCATTATAAGGAAAGGTGGCTCAATACAACATTCAAATTAGAGAACAGTATCATTAATTTCACATGCAACTAAAATTTAGCAGAAGATCATGCACTCATGATTACAGCAACATGTTCACAGGAAGGTGCCAGAGGGTCAGATGGGATTCAAAGAGGTGCACAACCAATGATATTATTGATGATGCCACACGGACCTTGACTGAAAGTAGAGACTACCAGACCAATGTTTATTTGGATTTTATTCACTTTGTCAAGGCAATAGGCGGCTGTGTGTCCTATTACAAACTATGGATAGCTTAGAAAAATGGGAACTCCATAATATTCATTGTGCTTATGCAGAAATTACATGGCTTAGAATTGGTAAAGGTGTGTGTCAGGGTTGTGTCCTCATGATACTTATTAAGTCTATATTCTGAGCAAATAAAGGAGCAGGAGTATATGAAGAAGAATGCAGAATCCAAATTGGAGGAAAGCTTACTGACAACATGTGATGTGTGGATGACACACCTTCTTGGCTTAAAGTGAGGAGGATTACAATTTAACATAAAGAAGAGTAAAATCCTTACAACTGAAGCTATAGGTAACATCGACCGAGGTGGGCCTGGCACAAGTCATGGCATCTGCAATCACCTCATATGCGTGTGAATGTTGGACACTGAGTATGGAAGACCAAAGCATAATTGATGCATTTGCATTGTGGTGCTGGTGAAGAATATTGGAAGTTCCATGAGCCGTCTCAAAAGCAAACAGGTGCAAGAATGCACCATGGAGGCAACATGCCTTGTCTTGTGTCTGTTGGAAACATGGTCAGGATACCAGTTCCGGGAGAAGGCCATCATGCTTGGGGCAGTAGAGAGGCAATGAAAAAGAGGAAGACATTCGACAAGATGGATTGGCACAGTGTCTGGATCAATGGGCTCAAACATCAGAAGAAATGTGAGATTGGTGCAGGTCCAGGCAGTGTTTCATTCTGCTGTAAGTGGTGTCTAAGAGGAGGTGCGGGTTCAGGCAGGTCATTCTGTTGTACAGTGTCTCTCTTGCACAAAATGTCTCAAAATATGTCAACAACAACCACAGAATCATGAGAAACTATAAATTCATATATTAATTTTCTGTTTTCCTAACAACTTAGATATAATAAATATGTTTCTGATTTTTCTGTGTTGGATTGAATTTCTAGTTCTTAAATTTCTTTTAAAATAAATCTCATTATGGTTATGCATGGTTATTTATGGTTGTGTATGGTTATGGATGGTTGTGTATGTTTATTTTATGTAATAAAATATTATTATGCTAATTTTATTTTTCTAGTCAATGCTGTTTTCATTGTTGATTATTGTTCAAATGCCATGCTACATTACAATATATTTGCCTGCTCTTTTCTTTATAGAAAATTTTCAGATTTTACCTGATTTAAATGAAGCTTCTATCAATGTTTTTGTAAACCGTATTTTTGTTCTTGTAGTCTTTTTTTTTCACCTGAACAAATTCTTATGTGCAGACTTGCCAAGAGTTATAGCTAGGATGCATATAAACTTAAAAGAATCTTGTCAAATTGTTTTCCAAGCATACTGCACTATTTTACATTACTAATAATGTACAGGGACTCCAATTACTCCACCTTCTTTATATTTGCTATTGTCATATATTTGATATTGTTACATTTTGAAAAAATAGTAATGAAAGAAAGCTGTGTTCTGCATTCCAGAATTATTTTACTGATATTTCTATTCTTCATTTATTGATAAGCTTAGTCCTTCCCTCTTACCTTTTGGGAAGCAGGGTGGAATAGAGTTGGGGCTAAATCCTAGGTTTTCACTTCCTCTTTGGTTCTAGTCACTGATTGCCTGTGCTCTGGCTGCAGTTCTCAGTGGTCATCCATTATTATTATTTAAGTAATAGCACCCAAAATTATTTAGGTACATCCCTACCAGCACCACTTGCAGCTTGGGAAGCTAGAAGCCATGGGCCACACTTGGGTGAAAAATACAATGCCACTACTACAAATGCAAGCTTCCTTTCTATGCACACAGAGGCTCATAGTCAGGGAACTTATCAGGGAGACTGGCATTTGTTATAACCAAATATGTGACATTAATGCACAAAAGGGAGATGCAAAGTGAAGAGTTTGTATACTTTGATTTGTATTTGTCTGCAACTCATGATGCCTAGTTTCTCTTATTTAACTAATTGGTTACTATCTACTATTGAATGTTGAAGATTTTGTTTTAAGCTTGCTTTTGTATTTTGTTGTAAGAAGTTTTAAAATATATATTTAAGATAAAATCCACTTTCAACTCTATGTGTGCTACACACTTTATCACATTATCTTGTCTTTTTTTAATATGTCAGTTGATGGTCTTTAAAGGCACTATTTCTAGCTTCACTCCTGATTTTGAGTGCGACGAATTGTATATTTCACAGATGGATTTAACAGTTCTCCCATCCCTCATGTTCTTATGGACAGTCATTCTCCTCAAATGGTAGAATTTCTTTTTATATTCTCTTGATTACTATCATCTTGATTACTTTCCCCAAGTCAATTTTCTTCGATTAATAGAACTGGCAATTTTAAAGAATTGATTAGAAATAGGTCAAGTAGCATTGACGAGAAGAATTCACAGATAATACTGTATATTTCACAGTGGACAGCATTGTGGGCATGTATATTTTCCACTCCCAAAATAAAAATGTTTGTCAATTTGGTGAGGTAACACTTGCTCAATCTCACCATTGATGTGGTGCTTGCAAAAAATATTAATTAATAGGATACATGCATGAAAATAACAAGTGAAAAATAATGGAAAACATACATCAACAGGAATGTAGAGAAAGAAGATATTTTACAGTACTGCTATGCATATGCCTTCTGAAGAACTTTGAGGAAATAAATTGGTGTCATTTAATAAAATGAAGTACACATCTAAGCATTGTGTACATTGCCAGATGAAGAGTACACTTGAACATTAAAATCCCTAATAGAGTGATATTTAGACTATTATCAGTCTCCACACTCTTTGTTGATGCCAATTTCAATAAGAATACAGTAAATAATAGTCTGTCTGTAACAACATTGTTCATAGCCTAATCTGGAAATAAATTATCCATCAATATTATATTTGAGAAATATATTGTGATATATTCCTATAATGAGGTGTTATGAATGTTTCCTACATAACCATATGTAATGTGAGAACTTCTGAATACAAAGCTATATTGACACATTTCACAACCATATGCTAAAGAAAGGAAGAAAGTCGCACAATAATGTGTATTCTATGTATTTTAAAATTAGCATTAAAACATTTTAATGCCAGATAAGAAATAAATGTCAAATTTGATTTAAAGAGGAATGAGAAATTGGTGGTTGGTATTTCTTTTGTTGGTGCAGTTAAGTTGGTCCCCAAAAATCTAAAAGAAGGAAACACTGTCAAGTCCTGCCCTATTCTCACAAGTGGTAAACCTGTCATTGTGGCCACTGCCTCCATTCATCTGGTTGAGATTCTTCCTCCTTTTCTGCCGACCCTCTGCTTAGGGGCATGATATCCTTTCCCAGGACCTACGGTTTATTCAATAGTCTCTATTCTATTTTGTTGATGATACTATGTTAAGATTTGTTTTTCATGTTGAGCCCCTTTAAGAAATGTTAAAAATAGGCTGAGCCCGGGTGGCGTAAGTGGTTGAGTGCAGGACGGCAGCCCCGACTTGGCAGTTCAAATCCAGCGGCGGCTCTCAGGAGCGGCGCTGGGTAGCTCCTACGACCACGAGAGGGCAGTGATGACCCCCAAAAAAGAGAAATGTTAAAAATATTTAAGGAAGCTCCAATTATTCGTTGATGGTGATAGAAAATTTGGCAAAAGATATTGATCATAAATATACAAAGTGGTTGATGTAATTGATTTTATTTAATTATACACATTAATTGTGCAGATGTCATGTTATCTTAATTTTACAACAAAAATAGTGAAAATATGGAAAACTGAGGTAGAATATTCAATTTGCCAGAAGAAAAAAGTTACTTAATCAAAGGCTGACTAAAGAAGAAAAAAAAAAACTTTTGTAGTCAGATGAAAATTACAATGATTTATTTACTTATTTAAAATATTCATAACACTTCCCATTTATGTTATAGACTTATTCTTGCCACTTAAGAAGGCAAGCTTCTTACTTGTGTTTAAACATATTTAGGGAAAGAAGGTCAATTGAAGTTGTTCACAAGGGACTTCAACTGTACTTATGTTCTAATTTATCTTTCTTAAATTTATAGTGATAACATTTCTGGAGAAAGATGCGTTTTTCTACACCAAAAAAGTTTACATTCTCAGAAATTCACACAGACAACTCTCTCCTGTTCTAAATGGTTGCTAAGGATTGGAACCAAATCTTCAGCAAAGAGTTCAGTTAGAGAAAAGACTGGATATAGCCTGATTTGCAGATGCATGTGGGTTTAAAATATTTTCTCTCTCTCTCTCTCTCTCTCTCTCTCTCTATATATATATATATATATATATATGTTCAATATTTTATGGTATCAACTTTGAATACTGATGATAGCATAGTTTAAGATTAAAATGGATATTGTAGATTCAAGATTGTTTTGTATTTAGTTACCTAGATTACTATTCTGTTCTTATTAGATATTACATCTATAAACTCTACAAACACAACAATTTTAGTTATATTTAAGTGGAAAAGAATTTTGCAAGTATCTTGATTCCTACAACTTATGATGAATGAAATAAATTATGTTGTTAAGACTACCAATGATCCATAACTTAGTAGAAAAACTTTATTCTAAAGAAAAGAGATCAAGAAAAACTCTAAGTGTTCAGATATTCCATGATTATGTGTAAAATGATGTTGTAGCAGTCGACTTTCTAACCACAGTAAGTATTTCAAACCCACCAGCTACTCCTCCGGAGGTAGAATGAAGTTGCAATGCGCATACCGATTCAGAGTCTAGGGAACATAAACTAGGGTGACTCTGATTCAGAATAAACTCAATGGCGGTGACTTTTTGTTTTAAAGTCTGAGACAGAGTACATCAATTGACTTTGTCTCAGTTTTCACAACTCTAAGATTGGAGTATTAAAAGAGAAATTATCTCATGACTCTGTGACAGCCACCTAAGCTGGTATCAATTTGAAGATTAAGAATGTAGGGGTCTATGGCCACGCCATCCTGAATGCACCCAATCTCATCTAAGCTCAGAAGCTAAGCAGGGCTGGTCCTGGTGAAATACTTAGATGGGAGAATGTAGGGGTGGAGTCTAGCCTATCCATCTGGAGATAGTTCACGAGACCTCTGTGAGGACATGATCTCCTGAGAATTCTGGGAAACCTGGTACTTCCTTCTTGGAGACGGGAGAAGCTCTCTTGGATTCCTCACGTCCTTGGAGACACTCTTGACAAGACACATGTCACTACATTGATTGACCCCATGCCCTGGGAACGGGAGAAGTCACAGAGAAAACCCTGCCAGCACTAAGATGCCTCTACCACCGTTGACGTTGCACCCACTGGCCTGTGAGCTTCCTGCATTCAGCATCATTGCATATGTTTCGTGAGTCTGGAAAGGACTTTATAGATTGTTGTCAGGCACATGGACTAATATCGGACTATGACCTTGAACTCGATTGGGTTGGGATGCTTTACTAATGTACAGTTGCTCTTGTATATAAATTTTTTTTTACACATATGAATGTTTAGGAATTTGTTTCTCCAGTCTTCCCAGACTAACATGGACTCTGATCAGTGAATGTAATAAAGCTACATGGAAAACTTCAAGTACTTAATAGAGTATTAACATGCTAGCAACTAATTAAAATGCAAATAGTTATTATGCTTAGATACTATGGCTTATCCCATCACCAGAGGACAGTGATGCCCAAAAAAACAACAACAAAAAGATACTATGGCTTAGATCCTCAACTATTCTATGGAAAATATTTATATTTGACATTGAAAAACTTTCCATTATAACTATACGTTTGTACTTTTCTTTCATTGGGCTAGTGGTAGACATGTTTATATATAAATATATGTAAAAATGACAAATATTTATAAATATTTCATTTGCACAATAACTATAAAATTGGGACTGATTGAAAATGAAGGGAGTTAAATAGTAAAGAGAGAAGGCAAAGATGAGTTTATAGAGAAATTTTGTCAAACTATGAAATTGCTTGCAAAAAAAAAGCATAAGGTTTGTCTCACATAAGTTGCTTAGAGAACCAGTTTAAAGCTTAAACTTTCTTAGAACTGCATAATGGGGCAGTGGAACACAAAAATAATATATTTTCCTTTTGGCTCTATGGTGTTCATCATCTTCCAGTAATCATTCTGCTTAGATTGCATATATGTCCAGACAGCCAGTTTGAAGGACAGACCCAGGCAACTGAATGCTGCTTTCTGAAATCTGCGGTCATAGGAATCATGTCACCCATCATGAGAGTATTTATGAGTCTGGAGAGGACTTTATAGATTGTCAATCTGGAGATAGGAGACAAACAAGCATCATTGCCCACAGTCTGTACACAGCCTTCACCCAGTTTCTTAGATTTTACAAGAATAAATTGCCTACCTTCCTCTTAAAAATCTGATATTTTAATGTCTAAATATTATCTACCAGTACTTAACAGACCACCCCACTATGTTGCCAAATCATAAATTATTTCCAGCAATTTTCATGTCTTTGATATTATCTATGTATAGAATCATATGATAAAATACCTATCTAACAAAATGAATACAATTGTAAAAATTTCTGTAATAATTATAAATTACTGATGTTTTTGTTTCACTATGTATTGTGTTTCCTTCAGACACAGTCATAGATTAATTTTGCACTTCACTGCTGAAATATTTGCAGCTCTAGTGACGCAGTGGATTAAGCCATGTGCTGGAAACTGCACGGTTGGCAGTTCCAACACTAGCCACTCCAGCGGAAAAGGGTACAGCTGTCTGCGCCCGCGAGGATGTACAGTGTCAGAAACCAGAAGGAGCACCTCTCCTCGGTCCTTCAGGCTTGCTATGAATAGGGACCCACTCAATAGCAGCGGGTTTGAGTGGGGTTGGGGAAAGAATAATTATTGGGAAAGAATCGCAGGAAAAATTAAACTCTTTGGGAAAAGAATCATTTTGTTTTAAATTCACATTATCTGTTTATGAAAGTGATTTGATGAATACTATCTCTCTAGATTAGAACCCTAAACCTTCTCCATCAGCGGTTCTCAATCTTTCTCATGCCATGACCCTTTAATACGGTTTCTCATGTTGTGGTGACTCCCCTCACCCCATCATCCATAACATTATTTTCCTTGCTACTTTCTAACTGTAATTTTGCTACTGTTATGAATCGGGCGGCTCCTGTGAAAGGATCGTTCGACTCCCAAGTGGGTCACAGCCCGCAGATGGGGAACCGCTGTTCTACACAATACCTGAGGCAAACATTGAAGGTTTTCAAGGAATGCAATATCCGTAAGTGAAGAATGTAATTTGCTTGCACACAATCTTATAGTGCGGTAGATGGATACGTTTTATATATTATGCAGGCACCTTTAGAATTATTATGGGTTTGTTTTTTGTTTTTTGTTTTCACTTTTACAGTGCTCTTTTTTTAAAATCTTTTTCCAGAGTATATAGTTATTAGTTGGGCATCATGTGTGGGTTAGTGTACTCAAAATGTGTTTAGGATTTTTCAATTACTTCTAAAGGAATTTTAAAATACTGCCTTGAACATTGTGGTGCCATATAACCATTTATTTTTACTATCCAGGGTTACATGTATACAAATGAGATTATTTATATCATGTTCAAGGTTCAAGGTTTAATAAACTAGCTTCTACAAAAGAAAGACTGGCTTTTCTATTCCCACAGAGAATCACAGTCTTCCAGTCCCACAGGGTGCAGTCTTCCATATGATACATGGTTGTATGGGCTGGAATCCACTCATTGAAAATGAATTCGTTCTATAAAATAATAATTTGGATTTAAAGTTTTTAATCATGTAAATAATTACATGTCAGAATAGGTGGTGAACATGAAAATGGTTAATAAGAAAGCATTTAAATCATTGAGACTCTTTATTACTTAAGCTTTTCTTCACCTGAGTTGATGGTTTCTTACCTAATAGGGCACAAAATTCAAAATTACATAACAAATAACTTTTGAGAAAAGTACTAGAAGAGGCAAATTATTTTGGAAACAGTTATTTTGAAGCATACTTTTCACTTTTTAAAAGAATTAACTAAAACAAGATCAAATGAAACAAAATAAACCATTACTAACTTTTACTCTTTGTATGTGTAAGCTACAAGAATTACAAAAATATTATTACCATGCTCACTTCCAAAATTTCTATTAGAATATATGTAAAGAAATGTGGAAGTCTTTCTTGGAGGCAAGACTTACTTGTTGGCAGATCCATACATTTTACTTTGCTTTTTTGGGGGAAGGCCATCACTGCCTTGGTGAGGGTAGGAAGCCCCACCTTGCTCCTGGAGAGCTGCTGCTGGATTTGAACTGCCAACCCAGTGGGCCGCAGTCCCTCACAACCACTACGCCCCCGGGGCTCAGCCTTGCTTTGCTTTTAATAATAAAGACAGAAAGGTAAATAATTAAATGGGGAAGAAGTAGTGGAGGATAAGGCTGGTGATAAACAAGATTGCATGTTCTGGGTCAGAGCTCAGGCTACACGCAAAGTAACTTTTTGACATGTGATTTATCATTACATTCAGGAATAATAGTTATAGCTATAAAACTATCATCAATTGAAAATGAAGTGTGAAAAATAATGAGAACTGCACATTACATAAAAAACAGGCAGCATTAGAACTGATGGAGATATTAAAAGATATCTGAATTTCCTAATTAAAAGTGTTTTAAAATTTTGGAGAAAATTATAGTGTACATATCCTATAACATTAAGCTTGACGTTTTAACAGGAATAAAATAAGATTTCAGTTCCAATGAATGATTAGCAGTCTCAGAAGCTAACTGGAAATGATATATTGATGAAATCAAATGGACTTGTCTGTCGGTAAGAATACAAACATAGCATACAGGCACAGGGACAAATCTGAAGAGGTAAAAAGGCCAGGCAGTATTGCCTTCTGTGGGGCAATAATGCAATACGAGTCAGAGGCCAGTTGGTGGCGCCTCACAATGGCATGCATATGTGGTCCCTTCTTCAAGAGGGGGTTCTAGGAAATGGTGGATCACTTCTGACATTAGGAAAATGCCTCTTTGTTTTCATTGTTGTCGATGTTGTCAGCTGCTTTGAGTTAGTTCCTATATGCAGTGACTGTAACGCAGAAGAAAACACCTCAGTTTCCTCCACTATCCTCACCATTGTCACTATGTTTAAGCACATTACTGCTGCTCTTTGTCAATCTATCTTGTCTCAGGCCTTCCTGTTTTTCTCCACTGCTCCATGATAGCAAGCCTAATGTCCTTCTCCAGGGACTGTCTTCGGATTATCAGAATCAGAGAAGCTATTCAAAATACATGAGATGAAGTCTTGCTAGCCTTGCCCTAAAAAGCATTCTGACTGTACTTTTGCCAAGACAAATCTATGTGTTTTTCAGGCATTTTCAATAATCTCGATCAACACCACTGTTCAAATACATCAATTTTTCTTCATTCTTTATTCAATATTCAGCTTACACACGTGTTTGAGGCAATTGAGAATACTATAGCTTGGTTCAAAGGCACCTTACTCCTTAAAGTAGATTTCTGGCTTCCCAACACTTCACTGAGTTCTTGTGCAGTGCATTTCCCTGCTGCAATGTGTCCTTTGCTGCTTCCGTGAGCATTGATTGTGGATCCCAGCAAGATGAAATCCTCAACAACTTCAAACTTTTCTCCATTGATCGTGATGCTACCTATGATGTTCATCCAGGCATGAGGATTTTTTCTTTCTTTACATTAAATTGCAATCCAGATTTAAAGCTGCAATCCTTGATTGCAAATACTTCAAATCCTCCTCAGTTTCAGCACACCAGGTTATGTCATCTCTATAATATAGATTTTTAATAAACCTTCCTTCAATCTTTATATTAGTTATTCTCTGTTTTGAGCGGTAATTCATATGACATCAGCAATGATATTCCTTGTTCCACATACTCTTCTGAATCTGGCCTGTAGAGCAGCTTCCTGTCAATGTACTGCTACAGACATTGTGGAATGAGCTTCACCAAAATTTTACTTACATGTAATATCGATAATATTGTTAAATAATTTGAACATTCTGTTGGGCCACTTTTCTTGAAGTGGGTATGAATATCGATCTTATCTAGTCAATTGATTGAAATAAATGAGTGAATGCTTCTAGTATCTCATCAGCTTTGGAAGCATTTCAATTAGTACTCCATCAATTCTGAAACCTTGTTTGTGGCTATTGCTTTCAGTTTAGTCTGAACTTCTTTCTTCAGTATCACTGTTAACTTGTTCATAATCTACCTCATGAAATCTTTGAGTGTTTGTATTCTTTCCATTTTCTTTGGATGCTTTTTATATCACTAGTATTTTGCCCTTAAAATCTTTCAAGACTGCAAGTCAAGGCTTCATTTTTTCTTGATATCTATCAGTTTAAAATATGTCAAGTATGTTCTTCCATTTGGGTTTTCTAGCTGTCGGTGTTTGTTCATTTCATTATAATATTTTAGTTTTTCTTCTTGAGCTTCTCTTTAAAATCTGTCAACTCTTTTACTTTATCATTTTGTTAATTTTCCTTAGATACTCTATGACTATGAGCAATTTTATCCTCTCTTCTAACATCAACTTTGATGTTTTCTTTTGTTCCTTTCATTAAATGACTTCATTAATTTGCTTCCTTCATGTATGATTTTGATGTGATCCTACAGCTCATTGAGTCATCTGTCTTTGGTGTTAAATGAATCAAATGTGTTCTTGAAATGTTCTTCAAATTTGGACAAGAGTTACACAAGTCATATTTTGGCTTTTGTGCACTGGATTTTTTTACTCTTCAACTGTATCTTTAACTTACATATGACCTATTAGAAGCCTGTTCTACAGTCACCGCCTTATCTGGGGTTAGCTGCTCTTATACTTCTCCATTGTCTCTCCTACAGATGTCGCCAATTTGATTTGTATTTTCTTCCATAAGGAGATGTACAGGTGTCACTGATGTTGAAAAAATATTGGCTATGAACAAGTCTTTTGTCTCGCAAATTCTGTCATGTGATCTCCAACTTCATTTTTTCACAAAGATATTGTTTTCTAAGTACTCTGACTTCCTCTTCACTTCCAACTTTTGCTTTCCAATCTCCATTATTCATGCATCTTTATTGTATGTTTTGTCAATTTCAGACTGAAACGTTGGTAGAATTTTCAACTTCTAATGTAATCATCACTTGCTTTTTGGATTATTCTATAAATTTCCACGATAGTTCTATTGATTGGATTTCTTTGAAGACTGATAGACATTATTGCATGATAGACAGCATTGTAGTTCAAGACAACTCTTGAAATGTTCTTTTTAATGCTGAATAGATGGTCACTTTGTAAGACATGGACAAAACTAGAGAATCTTATGCTTAATAAAGTCAGTTTATCTTACTAAGACAAAAATTTAATATCATTATTATAAAGAAAAACAAAGAAGTGTATCTATTATACACCAACAGATATGACTTTGATAACTACAAAGAAGCCCAACATAGTGGTGGAAACAAAGAGAAGAGAGGACAGAAGAGACAAAATTAAATTTAAAAAATTAAATAAAAATTTCTTAATGAAGGGCTGACTCCCGATGGTGTAATGGTTGTGTGCGGGACTGCAGCCCATTGGGATGGAGGTTCAATTCCAGCTCCACGGATCAAAGGCTGTGCCTCCTACTCCCACCACCTGAGGGCAGTGATCCCCCCCCAAAAAAAATTCTTAATTAGAAAAACCTCAAGACTCCTTATCTGACTAGACTAAAAAGGAGGTAAGGTAAAGTTGATGTGGACTTGGAGTTTTCAATGCTGCTATTTTTAAAAGGTTTGTAGTGTTTAATCTCTTAGAAGTGGACCACCTTTACATTTTTTTGTTTTTCATCTTGAAGCACTGAGCAAGCCTGTCTACCATGGGTGGTCCTGTTGATGTTTGAAATAAATGTCTGTGACATAACATTCCATATCATAGCAGCATCCAAATCATCACAGAATGATGGCTTGAGTGAGATGTTGACATACATACAATAGAAGTAAAAATCAATAAATTGTACATTAATTCTTTATCCATCCACTTTCTGGTTATTAATGGTTGTTGATAGTTGCTCCTTTCCATTTTTTGTTTTACCAAATCAACAAAAGAAGATTTCAAGGCTTTACTACATCCACATCTTTTCATTGGCATCGATTTGAAAAGGTGATTTTCCCCATTGTGTTGCTGTGCCTTTCTACTGGAGGGACTTATCTTCTAGCACAGTATCAAGCAATATCTGCTGCTATTTATGATTTATCAGATTTGTTTAATTTTTTGCAAGTAGTTTACTGAACCTTAATTCCTCTTGACTACATTTGGAAGCTCTGCTAAACCATCTCCAGTGGTTCCAATACTGGACAATCAGAACAATATTCAAAGGAAACTGACATACCAATGGTAAGATGCTCTGTAAACTCCATAATTATGCTGCCATTCTCTGAACACTTTAGAAAACTGTCACTTAGTAAAGCTTAATGCAGACTGTCACCTTGAGGCATTCAGGCAACAACAGAAAGTCCTGCATATCTTCTTTTATGCTTCAGGACAGTGTTTTCTACCATAATATTCCATAACTGTGTGCAGATTGGGTGAAATTCAAGTATTTATGCATGGTATTCATGAAAAGATTTTAAGTTCCATGGTTTCACTATTATCTCTGGCTCGCCCTCTGCTTCCACACCCTATGTACACTCAAAGCTAATCCTCTAAAATCCTGAATACAATTTATGTTCTATTTGAATTTCAGCCAATCCAGGCTTTTTGTTTGCTTTGTAATTACATTCAGCTCCAATGAAAAAACAAATAATTTGTTAATCTAATCAATGTAGTGTCATCCTTTCATGGTTATGTACTGCACCAAATTCTTTTTGCTTTTATTCATTTATGGGTTAAATTATATAAGTATATAAATATATAAAAGCCTAACCACAGCACCTGTGATTTTGGTTTCCCTTTTGAGAAAGAAGATCTCTGAAGATTATATCAATTTGGTTGATCTGAGGTCATACTGGAATGTGCATCCCATGTGACAATGTCGTTTGAAAAAATGATGCACACAAGAAAGAAGAAAGAGACAGGATACCAACGAATGCTGCAGGTGCAAGACAATGGACACCTGAAGCTCCCTGAAGGTAAGAAGCACAGAACAACCTCACATACAGAGTCCTCAAAGGAAATCAGCCATGCTGATAATATTATTTGAACCTCTAGACTAGAGAAATAGCAATGCAGTAAATCTCTTTGATCAAGTCACACCTTTCATGTGACTTTGTAAAAGTAATGATAGTGCCTTCAGATTGTTTGCTTTAGTTTTAAAACCCAGAATTTATATTAATTACTTTTCTACTGCAACTAGGATTCTTGTTTGTCTGGTTTTAACAACAAATATTTCCAAATTTCAGCTTAAATTTTGGGTAAGTTATTGCATGCTTATCAATAAATCAACAATTCCCATGGATAATGATGACCAAGTTAGACTAAAATAAAGCAAACTCTATCTCCTAACTTTGAATTGGGGATCAAGATTTTTCTGTATTATCTGGATACTATTAAAAACTGATACCAAACCAGAAATTGTAGGACATAGATAGGAAATTAAAAATGTGTTTGCTCTTATAGCTCAGAGATTATCATAAGTCAAACTGTGAAAAAATGTATAAAAGATCAAGTTTTCTTATTTTTCATTTTTAAACTATCTTTGAAAATTTCCAGGAAACAATGATGGTTACATAGTATATATATATATATATCATATATATATATGATATATATTTTGGAAGGTCAACTATATTTACTATTATAGAATACTAAGATATCCTTTTGCTATAAATATTTGAAGAAGAATAAATATTGAGCTACACCATACTTGATTTTTTTCAGGATAATTCCATAGGATGATCATTGTAACAGCTACATTGAAAAACAGTCATTGTGCCTGTATCTGCATATGGGTGAAAATATGACTAATGATATAATAAATGTTAACATCTCCTATATTTACAAAACTTAAATTGATAATTTTAGTATAAAATATTTTTCTTTGTAACACACTCAAATAGATATTTTACCTTATTATCCTTGAAGCTAACGGCAGATAATGGGAAAAAAGGAATAGATCCAGAAACGGGTTCTACACTCACACTAAATCCTAGCTCCAATTTAAAAACAATTAGTTCTCACATACTGGTACTTCTGGATACTCACCCTCAGGAAGGCAATACAGACGATGTTGGTGCAGTAGCAAAGTGTGGTGAAGAAGTTAGATAGTGCCTGGATAGCAAATAAAATAGCATCTGAAATCTTAAAGTGTTGTTTCCAAACAAGCAACCCTCTAAATGAGATGTCAACTAAGTCCACGTGGAAGAAGCACACCAACATGAGTGAGTGAAAGATTGTAAACCAAATAATCCAAAGTCAAAGGAGGGATTAGTATCAGAGCCTTAATGTGACATTCTGATTTGCAGAAGGCTAGGTATAACAGTAAAAGTCCAAGAGACATTTGTGAGATCTACACAGGAAATCAACCTCCAGCAGTTTCCCTCTGTCCTTAATAGAGGGATGGGAATTAACCAGTTACTAAACAGAGTGCTTTGAAGAAATGAATATAGGATATCAAAATGATAAACCTGATTAGAATGATTAAAACTATCAACTGATCCTTCCCTATAATTCATATTGGGCCAAATTTTCAACTTTTTTTCATATTGGGGTTTATGACACGTATTTTGTTCAAGAAGTAACCCCTTTGAACTTTGGCTCTATTTTTTTCTATTCTTCAGTATATAAAACCAGAATGAATGAGCCTATAGAGACAGCAAGTAGAGTAAGAATTACTGGGTAAGGGTGCGTTAAGGGGAGCGGATTTCAAGGAGTTCAAGAAGGAAGAGCATGTTTTGAAATTGATTGTGGTAGTAACTGTACTGTACTGCTTAATGTGATAAAACTGGAATGATATGATAACTGTATTAGTTTCTAATAAAAGAGCTTTGGAACTATATTTTTTATTTGTTCACTTTCTTCATTTCATATGTACGTTCTACCTTTATTTAAATGTATTACTCTTTATTTATTATTTCTCATATTTCCTACTAGCCTGTCTACACTCAGTATTCTTTAATGATGCACAAAATTAATACTAACATGTCAAATTATCATTATTTTATAGCAACTAGATAACTAGATAACTACATGGCATCTGATATTTTGTAAAACAGCTTTAATATCAGATATTAGTTGTAAAACTCATTTTTAGAATATCCAATGGGGCAACAAATGATTATATCTTTGTGTAAAATTTGCAAAGCATAAACAATTATAAAGTAAGAAATATGCAAGCTAAAAGAAAGACAGTTGATGCTGTTGCTGATGCTTGTTTGATTAAAACCTTCAAAACTCTGTTACTGATGATTTATTGTAGGGACGTACTAGAAGGAAAATTATCATATTTCTTTTTCTTCTGGCAAACATCAATTGTCGATAGATTAGTTGAAGTGAGATTTACCAATTCCAGCTCTGCTATGAGAAGATTCTACTGGATTCCCAAGTATCACAAATTGACTGACACTGCTAGCGTTACAAGTACAGGGTTTATGTAAAGTATATTGCAACTGGTCTGTCTTGTTCTCTTTGACCAAGTCTCTTTCTTCTCGTAGCTGGATTTACTAAAGCAGACTATATTTTTTCATCACTTTAACTTGTGTGATTTTTTTTAACGGAAGGAATGAATTAAATGAAGTTTCAACTCAATTTCCTGACACTCTACTATTCTTTTTATTGGTTTCTGATTACATCTAGCAATCGAGGTTTAATACTGGGTTTGACGTTTCCACCATCTTTCTATGTCACCTCCTGCCTCAGACACCACCATGACCACTTCACCAAGTTTTATAAGTTTTATAAACTTATATTATATTAACTTATAGGTTTATAAGTTTTAAAACGTTATAAGTTTTATAAAATTTAAGTGTATATGCTGATGTTGAATTCTGCTTTTTCAGCATGTAACCATTTAGCTAACTATAGCATTTCCAGATTTCCAACATAGTATAATTAGTTTTAATAGATTAGTTATAATACTGTCTTCTTACTAATTGTTTAGGAGCTCTCGAGAGGTGGAAATGATTAAGTACTAGACTCCTTGTGAGACTGGCCGTTTGGATCCACCCAGTGATACCTTGGAAAACAGGCCTAGTAGCTTGCTTCTGAAAGTTCACAGCCTTAATTGGTAGTGCCTTCTAGAGTAATGCTGCTCTGCATGCACGGCACTTCTACTAACAAATTGACTCCAGAGCCTGGCAACCACAGCATGTAAAGTGTTTAATAAAATACAAAAGGACAGCAGCATATGTGTTTCTTTAAAATGTTCTGCCTAAGTAATTTCCTGTGTAGTTGATGTTTATGCCTTTAAGGACTAAAATAAATATTTGTAAAAAAAATTATACTATAAATAATTCTGGAGCATATTATCTTTCTATATTTTATTGTTACATGAGCCTGTTAAATAGGTTACAAAACATTTAGATACATTCTTATATTATTTTTAAACATGAAAGAAAATATATTAAGACAGGGATTAATCTGATCATTACTATAAATAGGGAGGAGTACAGCCTGGTGACTCCAAACCCATCAATAGGTGAAGCGACATCCTCTTACAGAGGGATTACAGGGAGGAGATGAGTCAATTAAAGAACAGTGGAGTAACAATGAAATATGCATCTTTCTTCTAGTTCTCAAATGCTCCTCACACCCACTATCATGCTCCCGGTTCTACCAAACAAGTCCAACTAGAACAGGGGAGGTACACTGGAGATGGAAACATGAGGAATTTAGGATAGATGTTCCCTCAAGACTAGTGATAAGAGTGGTGATACTGGGAGGGTGGAGGGCTGGTGGAGTAAAAGGGGGAACTAATTTCATGGTTCTACATATAACCTCCTTTCTGGAGCATGACCAACAGGGAAGTGAGTGAAGGGACACATTGGACAGTATATGACATGAAATAGCAATTTGCAAATTATTAAAGGTTCATCGGGGGGAGGGAGGAAGGGAAATATGGGGCGGTAGAACTTGGGGCCTAAGTGGAAGGAGGATGTTTTGAGAGTGATGATGGTAACAAGTGTGCAAATGAGATCTGCATACAATTGATGTATGTATGGATCGTGAGGGGAGGTATATGAGTACCCAATAAAATGATTCATTTTTTAAAAAAGGGAGGGGGAGGGAAAAGAGGAGCTTTTTTTTTTTTTAAGAGGAGCTTATACCAAGGGCTCAAGTGGAAAATGTTTGGAAATGTATGTGGCAACATGTGTGCAAATGTGCTCGATACAGATGATGTACTGAATGTTATAATAGCTGTAAGAGCCCCCAATTAAAATTATTTTTTTAATCTGAAAAAAATTAAAAATTAAAAAATTAAAAACAAAAATCTGATCATTACTGTAGGAAAAAAAGTCTTTGGATTAAAAAAGCATGTTATGAAATCTGATTCTTGTAATGCAAGAAGAAACTAAGTGGGCCAATTATTTAATCATCTTAAGTCTCAATTCGCTTGTCATAAAATGAGAAATGAACAATATAAATCCTTCCTTCCTAGTAAGGTTAATAGAACGGGTAAGTGGAACAGCTTAAATTGTTGGTTAGTAGAAGTTAAAATTCTTCCTCTTCTTCATTGGTTGAAATGCACTTCCCTACTTGGTTGGTTTCGGTCTTGGTAAGATGAAGTGCATTGTTGGATTTACAAACACTGAACTTTGGGATTATTATAAGATTAGATACACTATTGAGGCAAAACTGGTAGAATCAGTTGTGTTTGTTCTTTTGTTTTCACCATGTACCCCTAGTAAAACCTATGCATGGCTTATTCTCAAAATAATATATTTAGATTCTTAAATTTATTATAATGTTTATGATAATAAAACCAAGAAAATTGAAATATTTTTAAATATTTGAACATAGTAATATAAGTGATTATTAGTGCATGAAATAACAAAATCTATTATGAACCTCAACTCTTATAATTTGAAGATGTGTTAAGAATATACATTGTGCTTAAATATCTATAATATCTGTAATGTGATATCTGTTGATGAGAAAATTTTGGTAAGGTTAGGGTAATAAAAGAAAATTTGATTTATATGTGAATATATATATATATATATATATAATTCACTATCATTGAGTTGATATCAACTGATTAGGGGAGAGAAGTAAACAAAATTGTACAAATATGTATACCCACATGCACCTGTGTGTGTGATGTTTGGATGCTTTAAATGGAAATACAGTGCTTGATGAAAATATTTTTATCCAACTCAGGTCACACACTGTATTATGCCAGGTTGACTAGAGAAACAAATCCATGGACATTCATATATATGTAAGTTGTTAGTCCGGGTAGACTAGAGAAACAAATCCATAAACATGCATATGTATATAAGGGAGAGGCTTATATACAAGAGGAATGGAACATTGAGGAAGCATCCCAACCCAGTCCAGTCCAAGCCCACAAGTCTGATATTAGCCCACATGTCTGATACCAGTCTATGAAGTCTTTTTAATATTCATGAGGCACACACTCTGATGGCAGGACAATCACAGGCCAGTGGGTGCAGAGTCTTGTTGTATCCAGTGGTGGTAGAAGCATCTCGGTGCTGGCAGGGGCCTTTCTGTGGTTTCTCGAGCATCTCAACACTGGAGGAAGGTTCTATGTGGCTTTTCCAACCTCACAGTTCTGGTTCCATCAGGGTAAGCCCATATGGCTTCTCCTTCAGGATGTCTCACAGGGAGTCCGCCTTGTGTCTTGTCAGTAGAGCATCTCTAAGGGACTTGGATAAGTCTCTCACCACTAAGGAGGAAATGCAGCCAAATTTCCCAGAATTCGCAGGAGAAAGCCATGTCACACAGAAGTCTCATTGGCAATCTCCAGATTGACAGGATAGCCTCCACCCCTGCACTCCCAATCCTAAAATTGACACAAGATTATATTTCTGGCACAGTTAGAGACAGCTTTATATCAAAGAACAATTATATATTGAATGAGAATAAGTTCCCAGGCTCCTCTGAAGACGGTCACTTGATCAAGTGTACACTTATATTGTGCATCTCCACAGCCCTAGCCCCCTTGGGCTAGGTCATTTGGTGATAGTTAAGTTTTATTATGCCAAACCAGCCAATAAACATAAATGGGATTAAATTGAAGGGTAGTTTAATTCAAGGGCAGAGAGATCGAGCCTTGCCTGTCTTGGCTCTTGTTCTCTGATAGTTGAATCAGGGTATAGCTGTCTTAACCTGCTTCAGTTTACAAGGCTCATTTTGGGGGAGACATCCCTAAGGAGAAGACACATGGGTCTACCCTGATGCAGCCGTGGGTACTGGAGAAGCTGCATGGAGAACACTTCCACTGCTGAAATTCTTCCACATTCACTGATTCGGCTTTCTGGCTACAGGCAGTGTCATTGTGTGTGTTTTATAAGATTGAGGAGGACTTTGTAAATTGGTGTCAGACATTTGGGCTGTTAGAATTGTGGGCTTGACAGCAATGGGTTGGGATGTTTTTGTAAGGTACATTTAACCTTTGTATAAAACTTTCTCTTATAAAATAGGAGTGTCTATGAATTTTGTTTTTTGAATCTATCCAGACGAACACAGTCATGAACTTCAGACCAGGAAAACAAAATTATTCTTCTCTTCCAATCCCTGTGATCTAGGTCCAAAATTATCAGTGTTCAGACTTACCCCATCTCTTTATTGTGCATTTCTCTCACTTTCACTAAACACGTGGACCCAGGTGATCATCTAGTAAGCATTGACATGAGATTATGTAATACAACATGTACCCACTGAACTGTAGGGTTAATGCAGAAAACATAACCTAGAGTAATAGAATTATGTTAAAAGTTGTCATTTTAACTGAGCTATAGCTCTCACCGGATATTCCAAAACCTTTCACCCTCCGACACGTAATAGTCTTAGATTTTATATACTTATAGCAGCAGAATTCTCCTATTTTGTAAAGTATTTTTTAAAAAACATGATCTGGATGTTTGGCAAAATGAAAGTAAGGTATTGAACTAAATGTCTAATATGTCAAGTTCCAAAGATACTATATCCATGTATCAGGGACCAACATATCCCTAGTATTCTCATTTTTTGATAAGTTATCTTTAAATTGCTAGTAATCATACTGAGTATCACTAGAGAAAAATCTTACAAAATCAGGACAAGGTGAAAATCTTTTCAGTAAAGGTCATGAAACTTATAAAATTGCCAACTGTAGCAGTACATGTTGGAAAAGTCATGAATTTGCAAAATATATCATTTACATCCAACATTTGGGTTCCAGGTATATCTTACTATATCAAAATGCCATCATGCTATGGCATTCATAATACAACAATACCAGGGATCATGTATTCCAGATGTATATGATAGTCGAAGTTGATGCACAATATAAGTGTACACTTGATCACCACTTTATAATTTTGAACCTTATGCATTTGAGTGATTACAAATTTTGCAATAAATTTACAAATACTTATTTTCATAAGTAATATTAAAAGTATAAAACTAAAAGAACTGTCACTAGGAAGAATTTTAACTAAAGTAATTAAGATACTAGAACTACTCTTCCTTGAAAAAAATAACTTTCAACAAAATATAAATATTCACTATAGGTCTATATATTTCAGGTAATTATTATTTTACAATGACTTGAGATATTAAATCTCTGATCATTTAAGTGTATTAGAATATTGCTTTTCATAATATTGTAAAGCATATATACTACATTAGGTACCATACTAATGTATTCTTTTTTTTCCCAATGTATTCTTAAATTTCTATTTTACATATATGTGTATTATGTGTATAAATAGCATATATTTCATGTGTGCAACCAATATATATATACATGTTTGTGTGTTTACTGATACATAATTTATGTGTCAAATATGGTTATGGAAATTTTTTATGATTTTCATCTCATTTTTACTCTTCATTGGCTGATTTGAATGTTCAATCTTGAACTATAATATTTTCTAAATATATATATGTTATAAAGTCTCAAGTTGTATATAACTCAGATATCATACAGTTTGCAAAATAGTCATATGTGCAATATGTATTTACTTTTGACTCCTCAGTGAGAAATAACATTTAAGTTTAAATGTAAAAACTGGTACATACAAGTGAGACCAAGTAAGATACAAGCCATAGAATGTTTGTTGATTTTTAATTTGGCAGATATTGTGTTCACTCTCAGCTCAAATATTGGAGATCATTTCCCCTTTTAAAAGTTCTTTAACTCCTCTGCATGCCAATTTCTATATATATATATATATGAGCAGGGAACCTATCGTAGGGATCTACATATGTTCTCTCTGGAGTCTGGATAGCAGGGAAGTGGGTGAAGGGACACATCGGACAGAATATGATGTGATAAAGTAATAACAATGTGTAAAAAAAGGGTTCATGGAGGAGGAAGAGTGGGGAGGGAAAGAAAATATGATGAGCTGGTACTGGGGGCCTAAGTGGAGGGAGGATGTTTCAGGAGTGATGATGGCAACAGATGTGGTAGGCATACAGCTGATATATGTATTGATTATGATGGGAGTTGTATGAACCCCCAATAAAATAATTTATTAAAAAGATATTTAGTAAATATTCCTGTAATTAAATTAGTTATGATAAGTCAAAAATGTCTATATATGTTTCAAAAATGTAGCAAACTATGAGAACATGTATACATCTCACACTCAAAAATGTCAGCACTGTGGAACCAATGAGGAATCATTATAACAAAGCAAATGTATCATTATCACTGTAAGCCTAAAGGCACACATAGAGAAATCTATAGATAATTTAATTATGCGTGAGATAAAGAAAATCTTGATTATCTGGATAAGATAAAATTAAGAGGTAAAGAAAAATGATCCAGGCAAGTACTTTGAAGTTAAAGAAAAGTGAAACTTGGGAGCAGATATGGCAACCTGAGGAGGCAGCTACAGTATTGAATAGATGAGTGAAGAAGAGGATATGAGGGAGATAAAGTAAACATAAAGTACCAAATTGTGGAACATATTTAACTATGATAATATAATTCTATTACATATCATATATATTGTGTATCTCTCATTATATGCTTTAAAATCCTGACAAACTTTACTTTTCAGCCTGAAATTATTTATAAAGGAAAATTAAAATACCACTTCAATTTGAACCCACATTCATATGCAAGCTGTAATTAAATAATATTTTCTCAAGATTGTTCAAATAGCAAATATTATTAAGTGCATTCTGAAACCCCAACTTAGCATAACCTGAATTGAAGCTTTGTTTTTGTTTTTCAAATTTGAACTTTACATGCCCAAAGTCTCTGTTCCTCAAAGAATGCAGGGAGCATTAAAATTTATATGAGATGAAAGCAATTTGAAGCCTAACTATTAAACAAATCTTCATACATTTTGATTGATATCAATGAGAGCAGAATGAGTGAGAACTGGTTTAGGAAATTTGAATACCTGAATTAAAAATATCAATAATTGTGTGAAATCATTTTATCCATAAAAGCAAAACAGATATTATATTTCTTACCCCATCAACTTGCTCTAAGAACTGAATAATTAATGTTGGCAAAAGCATTAAAATAGCAGAATCTCATGGGATTGTTTGAAAATAAATCTCTTGTCAATGTTTTCCATGCATGCAAGCCTCTGCACCCTATCTCCCACACTTCCTCTGGCTGACTCACAAAGAACTAAATGTTCAGGGAAAACTAGAATAAAAGAGTGAAGGAGAGCAAGAAGCAGGACTACAATGGATCAAAAACGAATACCACAAAGACAAAGTTTAATCTCTATAACAAAATACCATGGAAGTCTTATGGTAGATCAGAGCACAAATTGCAGAGAGAGAAGACACTTCAATGTGCACAAGGAGAATGTAAAGGCAGTGTTGGAATGATAATGCCCCATGGGTAGAAGATAAATAAATGCAAGCATGAGATGCCATATGGAAAATGATACATGAAAGAGGACAAAAATCTCCCTAAACTAATGAAACAATCATCTATCCAATAAAATACTCATACCTTACTACACTAAAAGAAAGAAATATTTTAAACTAGGGATCTGATTAATTAAACAAGACTGCTAATCCTATCCACAGCAATGCAAAATGATAACTAGTCTTCATGTATTTAAAGCATGATTAAAAATAAGATAAAAGTAAGAATTCAAACAATTTTGAAGGGGAACACCCTCCCCTTACTACAAAGGAAAAGCAGACAAATGTATCTCATAGTGTTTTTAGTATGAAAAGGACCTTGGGGCTGAGCCCCGGTGGTATAGTGGTTGTGCGCGGGACTGCGGCCCACTGGGTTGGAGGTTCAAATCCAGCAGCAGCTCTCCAGGAGCAAGACTGGGCCACCTACTCCCACCACCAGAGGGCAGTGATGTCCCCCCAAAAACAAATGAACAAGCAAACAAACAAACAAACAAAACCAAACAAAAAGAAAAAGAACTTGAATAAGATATGTAACAAACTAATTTAAATGTCCCCAAATATGAAATTTGATGAGAGTTATCATAGAAGGCAGTCTTAAAAATCCTTTTTCATAGAATTATATAGATGATTTTGTCAACTTCCTTTGTTCACAACCTGGTTTCTTAAGAATGAAGGTTCTTTTTTCCTGATATTGATACCATCTTTAGGTCCTGGGTTTCTTTCACTCTATCCTCTGCATGTATCCACTAAAGGAGGGTAAATGGCATAATGCACGGAAATACAGCAAAGCTTTTAATAAGCAAACAGAAAATTATGTGCAAGACTTTTACCTAAATCTCATTGCTCAGAATTAATTTAATGGCACTAACTAAATGCAAGAAGATGATGTAATGTCTTCTGTCCATAGCAAGTAGTCCTTCTGGTCCAGTGGGCTGCACAGTGAGCCCCCAACCCAAAGTTTATCAGTTTAAATCCACCAACTGCTCTGGCCTGATGATACTATAAATATTTAAAGGCTTACAAAACCAAATGATCACTCTGAATCAGTATCAACTGGATGGCAGTAAGTCTGGAAGTTTATCCATACCAAGGACGGAAACCTGCCGTGCAAACTGATAAAGACTGGCACTTTCTGTCATGGTAAAGTTAGCTAGCAGCGATCGAACCATTAATTGGTATCTCTATTTGGATGTATGTAACAAATTAAGTAAGTAAAAAGAGGTTTATGAATAGGATCAAAGAGAGGTCAGATTTAACTTTTCCTGTTTAGTCTAATTGAAATGAGACTGGGGTCCCTAGAAGGAGGACCCAGAGAAGAGGACAGAAAAGCGCCGCAGAGATAACAGTGAGAAAGAGAAGCCAGCAAACAAAGAAATATGAAATTTGAAGGAATGTAAGAGCCCCCAATGAAATCACTGGGGAAAAAGAAAAGAAAAGAAACCAAGAACTCCTAAGAAAACTGTTACCTCACATTGAATTGTGTCCCTACTGAGGTGCTGAGTCCCATGCCTGTGAAAATGTAAGAGATTTTCTTTGGTTATATTAATGAGGTCATGGTTTTAATATCTTGTTCTGTGCAGTGGAGGACATTCTGGCTTGTAACAACAGGAAGGAAAGGCTAGAACCACTTCACAGCTTTCTGAACTACACTGTTTAAGGAAGAAGAATGCCAGTCTCTGTCCCCTTGACGTATTGCTGGCAAGAAACTACAATCCTTTTGGTTAGCATCTAGGTGTTTGTTGGTACAGGAATATTAAAAACTAAGACAACCTGATTCTGACAAGGAATGCTAAATTACAACAAATGTGGCTAAGAGACAAATTAAGACGTGAACCTACAAATAGTTTGAAATTTGGTAAAATGCCTGTATATGGTTGATTGCTTTAGTGCCATCATAGGGAATTACCAAGCTAGCCACCGCACAGTCCAAATGACTTGGGGACTTGAGGTGTATCAGCATCCTGATCCTTGGCTTTCTGTAATGAGTTATTACAGTGCAATCAGCACCACCATGCCCACCTACGTTCAACACCTACTCTGTCAGCTGCTGAAGAAAGCACTACAAAGGCTACAGAAAACCATTTCAACTCTCAAGTACTCACAATTTAGTGGTGGTGTATTTAGTCAGAAGCATATTAAATCCCATTTACCACATTTTTCAGACCATAACATATACTTTCCCCAAAAAATAAGTGGAAGGAGGGATGAAGGGGTATCTTATAGTCCATAGGTGTGGTATCCCAGGACATTTTAGTATACTGGTACTATGTGCATCAGAACATTTTTTCTTGTTTTCCTTCTCCAAAAACTAGGTGTGTCTTATGGTCATGTTTTCTTATGGTCTGAGAAATATGGAAATATTTTATACTTTAACCTACTTGTAAAAACCACGATGAATGGGGCACAAGGAATGAAATGATGAGCTAAAACAAATAAAGCATCCAATTGTCTATGAAGAGAAATGGTGACTAAGTACATCCTCATGATATCAAGAAAAATATACTTACTGTTCCTTGTAGCTTTTACATACATTCATGTATTTAAATTTTGTGTAAGTACATTTTAGTCTTTGATACTTCATTGATATGAGAGGATTGGTATACATTTTTTCTATACAGGTATTATTAGTTTGGTTTGTGCAAAAGGAGCTATGGTAATGCAGTTATTCCAAGTTGGGCTGCTAACCATAAGGTCAGCAGATTGAAACCAGATAGAGCTCTATTCTTCTGTAAACAGTTACGGTCAAAGAAAGTCATAGGAACCATTGTAACCCTGTGCTGTTAGTTACCATGACAGCACTGACTCCATGGCCGTGTCAACTACCTTCTTTGTTATCTTTCCTTATGCTATTTTATTAAAGATTAAAGCGCCCATTTGACCAATCTTTAATAGTCCAGGATAGACTTCATAATTGATTAATATGCTTTTAGATAATATCTTAACAAAATGATTATTTGAGTTTAAAAATAATTTAAAATATCATTCTTAAATGAAATATAAAAATAACTTTCATCTTAAAATTATTGTGCTTGGTATTATAGTACATTTATTTATTTATTTATTTCATTTTTAATTTTTTTTTTTGCATCACTACCCTGGTGGGAGTAGGAAGTCCAGCCTTGATCCTGGAGGGCTGCTGTGGATTTGAATCACCAACTCTGTGGGCCACAGTCCCGTACACAATCACTGAACCACTGGGGCTCAGCTGATTACTTTTATTCTTTTTATCTTATATAAAATAACTTAAAAATACATGATTTTACTATTTTAAATCATGTGAGACTTATGTATAGACTCACTGCCCAGTTTATTTGGCTCACCCTAAAACATATGAGATTTATGTTCTGTTTTCTAAGTGTGATCTCAGTTACAAGGGACTGAAGTGAAACCAAAATAATAAATATAACATTATTTTTAAAAAGCCCATTACAGTCCATTTGCTGCCTGTGGAAAACTATAATAAAGTCATAAATAATTAAAACACAATTATGATTGTCAAAATAAATTAACAAAACACACTCTCATTTACATGTATTTTGTTGTTTTTATCCAAAGCTTTTCACTAATACATGAATTTCAATATTGCTCTTGCTCATTTATTTTTTCCTTTCCCCTCCTGTTCATTTATATACAAGAAATATTATTTTAAAGTTTTGAATAATATATATTACCTTTCTTAATTTTTACATAAATTATTACAAATTGTCTCAACACATTTATAAAAAGAAAGAAATCCTTATACATATAAATTAATCTCAGTTTCTGTTCTATATTAATTGTGATTGAATAAGTAAGAACAGTTGTCAAATAACTTTCTGATAAAATAAGACTTTACAATTAAATGAAATCTTTCATAAAAAAGGAGATAGAATTAGAAACGGATTTCCTAGTCATACGCTAGTCTTCTTTTTTACAAAAGCATTTCATGCCAAACTATTTCTAATGCTTGTGATATATGGAGCCTTTGGAGATTTGTAGAATTGATCTTAATGCATTAGACATTTTCCAGAGAACATTGGTAAAAAGCATAGATGCACAATTGAGTGAAATACAGCCCCCTACTCGGCCGCCATCACAGTTGTTCCAGTTCCTGAGTCTGTTGTAGCTACAGTATCAGTCCCTCTCCTTGAAGCCTTCCCTATTCTTTGCTGTCCAGTTACGTTGTCCTTCTCCAGGCACTGATCTCTCCTAACAGCATGTCCCAAGGAGGTAAGACAATGTCTCAGCACTCTTTTCTCCAAAGATTCACCTGGCCTACTTCTTCCAAGATTGATCAGTTTGTCCTCAAATTCTTTGCCGACATCATAATTCAAATGTATTCTTTTGTTCCTTAGTTCTTCCTTATTCCTTATCCAACTTCCACTTGCATATGAGGCAATTGAAAGAACCATGGCTCGGGTCAGGTGCACCATTGTCCTCAAAGCAATATCCTAGCTTTCAATACTCTAAAGGGGTCTTCTGCAGGACCTTTATCTAATGCAGCACATCTTTTGATCTTCTACTGCCACCTCCATGAGCACTGATTATAGATCCAAGCAAGACAAAACCCTTAACAACTTTAATCTTTTAGCCCATTTATCATGATGTTACCTATTTGTCCAGTTGTGAAAAAATGAGTCTTCTTTACATTGAATTGTAATCCATATTGAATGATGCAATGCTTGGTTTCATGAACAATTGTTTCAAGTCTCCCTTGCATACAGCATCCAAGGTTGTGTCACCTGTATAGCGCAGGTTATTAATGGGCATCTCTTCAATCTGGAGCCACATTCTTCATCTAGTCCAGCTTCTTTGATTATTTGCTAAACATACTTATTGGACAGGTATGGTGAAAGAACATAACTCTGACTTACATTTTATCTGATTTTAAGCCATCCAATATTCATTTGTTCAATTCACACTGCCTCTTGACCCATACACAAGTTCCATACAAGCACGATACATTGTACTGATTTTCTACTCTACTGGGGGTTATCCATATTTTGTTATCCATAGTTTGTTATCCACACAGTTGAATCCCTTGGCATAGTCAATAAAACACAGGTAAATATCTTTCTGATATTCTCTGTTTTAATCCAAGATCCATCTGACATTAGCAGTGATACCCTATTCCATGTCTTCTTCTGAATCCAACCCAACCTTTTGACAGCTCCCTGACAATGTACAACTGCACACATAATTGGATGATCTTCAGCAAAACTTTACTTTTATGTCCTTTCAATGATACTGTTCTATAGGTTGAACATTTGTTTGAGTCACATTTCTTTGGAATGAGCCAAATATTAATTTCTTCCAGTCAGTTGACCAAGTAGCTGTCTTCCAAATTGCCTGACATAGATTAATAAGTTTTTTCAGTGCTGCCCCAGCTTGTTGACATATTTCAATGGTCATTCTATCAGTTTCTGAAGCCTTACTTTTGACTAATGCATTCAGTGCAATGTGGAATTTTTCCTTCAGATTCATTGGCTCTTCCTCAAATGCTACCTCTAAAAATGGTGGATTGTCAACTATTCATTTTTGATACATTGTGCATTTTTCCATCTTCTTTTAATGCTTTTTGTACCATTCAGTATTTTGTCAAAAGAGTCTCAATATTGTCACTTGAGGTTTGCCTTTTTTTATTTCTCTCGGTTTAAGATATACTGAGCCTGTTCTTCCATTTTGATTTGCTAACTCTAAATCTTTGCACATTTCATTGTAAGATTTCTTCTTCAGCTGCCCTTTGAAATTCATCTTATTGGCTTCATCATTTTTTTCCATTTATCATAACTATTCTACAAGTAAGAGCAAGTTCCAGAGTCTCTTTTGATATGCACTTTGATCATTTCTTTGTTCCTTTTTCTTTTTAGCGATCCTTTCCTTTCTTCATGGATGCTAATCTTGATATCCTCTAACTGCTTATCTGGTCTTCTGTCATCAGGATTCCATGCCATGTGTCAAATCTCTTCCTTAGATGTCCTGACAACTTGGGAAAGATAGATACAAGTTCATATTTTGGCTCTCATGGAATTGTTTTAATTATCTCCAACTATAATCTGAATTTAGATGTGAGCACTTGGGAGTATATTTCGTAGTCTATCCCTGACCTGGGTTTAGCTGCAAATATTAAGCTTCTCCATCTAGTCTTCCGACTTCCTTTTTATTCCACTGAAAGATGTCCATGTTTATAAATGCCTTCTGTGTTGTTGAAAAATGGCATTTTTTAATGAACACATCAGTTTTGTATAATTCTCTTATGCGATCTTCAGACTCATACCTATCACCATGTTTTCCAACTACTGTTCCTCCCTTTGTTTCCAACATTTACATTATAATCACCTTATAGTTATCAGTGAATCTTAATTAGATGTTTGATCAATTTTAAACTAAATTCATTGGTAGAATTCTTCAATTTCTCTATCACGAGGTTTAGTAGTAGGTGCATAAATTTGAATCCTAATTTATTGACTAGATTTCCTTGTTTACTGTTTGTGTTAGTTTGTGATGACTAAAGAAACAAATCCAGAGACACTCATATGTATGTATGAGAGAACTTTATATCAAGGAGCAAACATACATTAAGGAAACACCCCATCTCAGTCCAGATCAAGTCTGTAAATCCGATGTTAGCCCCTATGTCTGATACATTAATATGATTATATAATACAACATTTAGGAGGTATGCCTTCACATAGGAGGTATCCCTTGAGCTGCTACTAAAAAGATATACAGTTCAAACCCAAATACTACTCTGTGGGAGAAAATGAACAGTGAAAGATTTCACAGCCTTAGAAACCTTATGGATAGTTCTATTCTACAATATAGCATCATTAATAATAATAAACTGCCTGACAGTGAATTTGGGGGGTTGGTTTTTTATTTGGGTCAAGGTCTAGCACAAAGCTTAAGTGTGCTAGAAAGTACAGCTGAAAGAGAAAATATGTTGACGGTAGTAAATAGAGACTTAGGCAGAACTCCACTATCGAAAGGCATTAAACTCCAATATAAATTTCCATTCATTAGTAGTTGCTTAAGCTTTATGAATTGACCATTTTTTTGCACAAATAGTTCACGTATACTACACTTTTTTTCTCAATCACATCCTCTAACTTCCTATTAGGTATTTTATAAGCTTTGGCATATAACTATAGCATACTTATAAAATGATATCAAAGATTTCTAAAGGTGATTATGAATATTGGTGAATATATATGCATACATGCATATATATGTATATAGAGTATATATATACTGTGTGTTTGTGTGTGCATGTGTGTGTGCATGTGTAAGCCCTTGTCGCATAGTTGAAAACTACAAGCCACTCTGCAGGTGAAAGGAGATTTTTTTTATTTGAGTAAGGAGTTACAGCTTCTAAGGAGTTACAGAAATCATAGGGGCATCTCTACTCTGTCCTGTGGGCTCATAAAGAGTCCAAATTGATTCTTATGGCAGAGAGAGAGAGAGAGAGAGAGAGAGAGAGAGAGAGAGAGAGAGAGAGGTTTTGGTTATTTAGCTTTAACTGATTATATGACATTGCATTATGAATACAAAGAATGTATACAATATTATTGACTTTCAAAGTGTTGATCTCTGATCTTTTTTAACCATTAGCAGTTCAAACAGCTAAAAAAGCATAATGGCCAACCCCAAAGTTAGGGGGTTAAATCTATCCATTAGCTCCTTGCAATAAAGATGCTGATTTATATACAGAGAAGACAAATTAGCTCTTCAAGAGGCAGTAAAGCACAGTTCTGCACACACGGGGGTCCATAAATTGATGCCATGGTAACTGATGCTAGGTATGAATATCTCTTAGTGTAATCTAGTATTTTATCCCTTGGAACGGAGTGGATTGTATTTCTATAAATAGAAAAGGAAACGACACATTTACTTTTACAGATACAGTTGAATAAAAAGGTACACTTTAAATGTTTAAAGTCTCAGGCACAAAACGAGCACATCCTTAAATCCGGTCCAGTTTTATCGGTTTAAACTTTTTCTTTTTACAGCTATGTACTTATATTTTGATACATGCCTATAAATTGTGAACAATTTAGTTTTATTTCCAACGATTATTTCACTTCTCTTCTACTGTGCTATCAGCCTTGTTCATATCATCTTTACTTAGAGTATCTTTATGCGTTACTATTTGAGATGATGTTAAGTAAAAGAGAAACACATAATTCTTTATGAATTTCTCTTCCATATCATTTTATTCATGTTTGATTTTGTAAATGTTTTCTTTTTCCAGGCAAAGAATTATTATTGATAGCAAAATACACTATTTTACATCTAATTTCCTATTGAAATGCAAGTCTAGCTCTTTGCAAATTGATCACCTATCTACTTTAGGAATTTTCTCTTCTTCACTAATATTGACAAGTTAGAAGTATAATTTCTTCTTAGAAATTTTTTTGTGGGGGGGCAACACTGCCCTGGTGGGAGTAGGAAGCCCAGCCTTGCTCCTGGAGAGCTGCTGCCGGATTTGAACCGCCAACTCTGTGGGCCGCAGTCCTGCACACAACCACTATGTCCCTCCTTAGAAATCTTAAGTGAAATACAAAATATAGTATTGTCACAGAGCACAGTAAAGCAAAGCTCAGGGAAACTTATCTCATTGTGAGGATGTCATATATAATGATTTCAAGGCTTTTAAAAGAAGTTTGAAATAGGAGATAATGTTTAAAAAACAATAGTCAAGTCTTTATTTAATTTGTCTTCAGTGTTTTGTATTTAATTTTTTTCTTAATTTAGGAATGTGTAATTTTCTTATATAAGACATCTATTTTATAGTGATTGAACTGTAGAATATGATATATGTACTCATTCTCAATTAAAAATAATAAGAACTAGAACAAATTTTTTAAAGATATCAAATGACATATTCATTGAGGAAAAAATGACACATGCCTAAGTTAAGAAAAATAAAATGCAAGACAGAAGACAAATAAATGAGAAGGATCTTCTTTGTATATATATTTAATTATTTCAGTTTGATCTGTGGGCTTCACAAATAAATTAAGCTCCCTGTCATCAAGTCAAGTCTTACTTAAAGTCACTCTTTAGGAGAAGGTAGAGCAGCTTCTGAGGGAATGCCATACTTGATAGAACTAAGAAGTCTCACCTGTCTCCCAGAGGAGCAGCTGCTGGTTTTATATCTGGAAGCCCAAGCTGCAATCTTATATGAAATGAGGGCTCTTATCTGTTGACCAGTATTATTCTAATGTGAGCAGTATGCTTTTCCATGATCTTCAGTCAATTTACATTAGGCTGAGTTCAAAGGTCCTGATGGAAGTTAGTTCTCTGAGTGAGAATCCTCACAGGGCATGTAGTGGAGCGATTGTGCTTCTTGAACCTTTCAAAAAAAGTATATTAAATCGTGACCCCTTTTCCCAAGATATGCCATACCCAGGTTCCACCATTGTTCACTTTTCTCTGGCTTACTAATTGGCCACATTCTATGGATTTAATTATATTTCCTCAAACTGCTCATTAACTTTCAAATCCTTGTACTATGGATGTAATCTACTTAGAGAATAATGTTTTCTTTCTGTATGCTGAAGAGATCTAATGAGTGTTTGAGCAAACCTGTGGTGGTCATATGCTTATGCTAATTTCATGATTGAGATGTAAGGGTGGAGTCTAGCCTGGGAACCTGGAGATAGCCATTAAGTAGCCAGTGAGGCCTCTGTGGGGGCATGGCTTTCTCCTGATTTGTCTGGGAAATCTCGCGATATTTCCCCTGTGACGATGAGAAGCTATCTTCCCAGTTGTTGGGAGTTAGTCTCAGAGACAATTAATCATGGACAAGACAAGATGGCAGCGTCTGAGGAACCGGAGAAGCCACACGGCTTGGACCTGATGGAGCCAGACCTCTGAAGCTGGGGAGGACACATGAGGACCCCTGCCAGCGCTGACTTGCTTCTGCCCCCACAGGATGCTGTTGATGAATCCTGAACCCTGGATGTAAGGAGCCATGGGGAGACCCCTGCCAGCACCAGGACTCTGCACCCACTGACCTGTGATTTCGTGAGTCGAAAGGAGACATTATAGACTGGTATTGGGTAGATGGGCTAATATCAAACTTATGACTTTGAACTAGGTTAGGACTTTGACTGGGTTATGATGCTTTCTCAGTGTTCCATTTCTTTTGTATAAAAACCCTTTCCTTATATCCATATGTGAGTCTATGAAATGTGTTCCTCTAGTTCATCTGGACTAACACAAAACCTAAACCTAATCATTCTAAAGTTTAACACAGAGGATAAAGCCAGATGAGAAGAATCTCCAGCATTACTGTGGACAGTCGAGACTGAGAGAGATTCACAAAAGCAAATGATATAATCAATGTTATTAGGAGTTTTAGACTCCAGAACTATTGGACAATCAGTTTCCATTCTTTAAGACTGCCCCGTGGTCATTTCTGTGATGACAGCAGTTGGTTATCAATATAGCATGTGATAGCAAGGACTTCTATCAATTATGCTGTACCGTCATTCACTGTTAAGACATAAATGTAATGTATCATTACAGAATGAGATGTGCTGTGAGCAGCCAATCATTTGTAAGAAGGTTAAGGTGGAATGCAGTCACCTGACTCAGCTCACAGTTCTCACACAACTGAAAGAGATATCCCTCAGGGGTGTGGTCCATAGCTTCTATTAGAGGAAAACCTTTCTTGCTGATCAACATTAACCAAGCCCAAGTCATTAAGTTATTCACACCTGAGTCAACAGCCTGTTTGACTATTTTCCACCTTGGATTCATTGTCCTCTACAGGACTTGGATCCATTTTCTTCTATAAGTCTGCAGTGTTTCTGCCAACCCTAAAGCTACCCCAACCCATGAAGCTACTTAAGTCCTACAGTTTAACATTTGATCCTTGGATTTGGAATCTACAAGGATTTTCTTGCTTGCTTATATAATAAAGTGACCAGATTTTAAGTGGGACACTGTTGACCGGGGAGGGGGAGGTTGTCTTGATTAAAAATCTGGTCTATATGGAGCAAAAAACAATTTCATAGGATGCAAAAAAAATTTTAATATATTATTTTAATTTTAAAATGCTGTGGGATATTGTCAAATTGTTAAAAAGCGGGAAGTCTGGTCACTTTGTTCTATAACTGTGACACACACACACACACACATCACACTGGATTCTTTAGAGAATCCAGTAAAGACACATGGCGTATGTTGTTCTGTTCCAGTTGTCAGGTACCATTGAGTTTCTTTCAACTCACAGCAACTTTATGAACAACCTTGAAGCATTGCAAAATCCAGCATCATGCCCACAACTGTTCCCATGTTGGAGCCGATGGTTGCAGCCACTGTATCAATTCATCTTGTCAAGGGTATTCCTCTTACAGTCTGTGTCGCTACCGAGCATGCTGTTTTTTTCCAGTACTGGTCTCTCTTGATAACATACCCGCATACATGGGCCTTAAATCTGACCATCCTCACATCAAAGGAGCTTCTGGTTATACTACCAGGACAGATTTGTTTCTTCTTTTGGAAGACTGTGGTACTTTGAATATTCTTTGCCAGGACCAGAATTTGAATGGATTGATTCTTCTTTGTCCCTCCTTAGTCAATGTCCAGCTTTCACATGCGGCTGTGGCAACTGCAAATACCAGGATTTGTTTTCGTTCATCCACACTGTCATCTAACTACAAAGTAGCACCCTTTCTTTCCAACACTTTAAAAAGGAAAGTCTTATGTAGTAAATTCACCTAATGAAATGTGTTGCGTGATCTCTTGACTGCTGCTTATCGGAGTATTGATGTCGATTGAAGCAAAATGATTGAGAAATCCTATAGAAGTTGCTTAGTGGTTCTCTTTGCATATTGCTGTTTGGTCAAGTTCCATGGTGAAAAAGCATATGTCCTGCCATTAAAACATACCTATGTTTTCTTTGCTCATCTTCCAATTGTCATGGAAATTCTGCTCTGCCACTCAGAAACCTTTTCTCTTTATCTTCAAAATATCTTGCTGTGTAAAAATGAACAAATGAATAAGTCAATTAATATAGGTTAACCCTTATTCACTTTATCTAAACTGCCAATTCTACTTTTTTAACTAACCTGGTACCAGGAGCTATAAGTAAGCTATTTGTAAGCTATAAGTGTTATTGTTTAGGCAAACTGATTTCACTTTAGTGTCTTGCTAGTTGACCATAAGATTATTATTTTTTAAGATTATTATTTTTTAACATAGTATTTTAAAGAATTTCACAATTACTCTAATCTAAAATTTGGCATTTATAATCTAATTCTTATATTTCAGTTAGTGTCCAGCCTAATTTTATACATAAAGCTTGAGATTTATAGAGCTGAAAATCCTGTACACCCTTACTCCTGTTATTGGAATTTCCCTGATGCACATAAAACCTCACTCTGCAGTCAGCTTTCTTTGAAGATGAGTTCAGCTAGCTTTGTGGACAGATTTCTTGGATAAGGGCTTAAGAGGGAATGTAGGGGGTTATGCTTCAAAAATTTTCCCAATCTATTGTCTTCAGAAAAGTAGAGACCTTTTTACTATGATGACAGACTGTTTTAGACCATGCTTTATATCTAAAATTCTGACCTTACTTATCAGTAATTAATTTTTTGCCCGTATTTGTTCTGTTAGACTTCTTCATCTACTTCTTCTGTTGGAACATTTTAGAATATTAACATATTTTGTTTCCAAAAAATAATAGAATAATTAGAGTGATATGAGATAATTTAAAACTATCAAAATGAGCCTATTTTGGGATGCTAAATACCACATAAATTTACTAAAGTAATAATGACAATTATTGCATGCAAAATGATATCCAAGTATCTGCTTGAACCTATCGTACTGTTAAAAAAAATTCTGTAATTACTTCTTCTGTCATTGCTTAGTTATTATGTCGCATGATTCATCAATCACTGAGGGAGGCATGAAAATATTTTTTCAATGGGCAAAAGTACACTTAAAATATAAATTCAACTTCTAGATGAGAGTAACCCTTGATGTGTTTCCTGAACTTTTTAATATGCATCACAATTCATGACTGACTAGTATTGTAGATGTAGTCAATATACCATGAAACATACTTTTTTTTACATTTTTTAACCATGAAACATTTTAATGGAGCTTTCCAATTAGTTTCACAGATTAAAACTAATACATCAGAGGATGTATTAGTCTGTGTTTTACTTTTGAAGTCTGAAAGATGTCTGCCCACCCAAAGTTTCATCACGTACTTGTGATAGGTAAGCTTGTTGTGCCAACATGGCCAAAGAAGATAGGTGGGTCTGTCATGAGACCGTGGCAAGTGAACACAGGTGAGATCAGCTGAAGGGCTGAGCTAGAAATGGCTTGGTGAGCCCTTGCTCTCTGGCTCTTGGATCTTTGGACCAGCCAGCTGCCTCGTTCATCCTCTGCCTCGAGCTCCAAGTGACACGAAAGGCCTCCAATGTTGAGTGGGGCCTACAACAAGATAAGACTCTACAACAGGTTCAGGCTTCCGTGCAAGCTGCTTTGCCACTGGGACCGCAGGACCCAGCAGACCCACTGGTGCTAGAAGTGTCAGTAATCGACATAGAGGCAGTGTGGAGTCTTTGGCAGACCTCTATTGGTGAATCGCAGTGTAGACCATTGAGATTTTGGAGTAAAGTCCTTCCACCCTCTGCAGACAACTACCCCCGCCCCCTTAAAAAAAAACAGTTGTTGGCCTGTTATAGGGCTTGGTGGAGACTGAATGTCTCACCATGGGTCACCAAGTCACCTTGACTTCTGAACTACCCATCATGAGCTGAGTATTGTCTGACCCACAGAGTCATAAATTTGGACGTGTGCAGCAGCAGTCCATTGTTAAATGGAAGTGGTACATATGAGACTGGGCCAGAGCAGGGCCTGAAGGTACAAGTAAACTGCATGAAGAAGTGGCCCAAATGCCCATAATTCCCACTCCTATCACATTACACTCCTATCACATTACTCCTATCCCAATCTACACCGATGACCTCCTAGGGAGCTCATTATGATAATTTAACTGAAGAACAGAAAAGTCATGCTTGATTCACAGGTAGTTCTACATGATAAGCAGGTGCACTCGTGAGTGGACAGCAGCAGCACTACAGCCCCTTTCTGGGATCGTCCGAAAAGATAGTGGTGAAGGAAAATCTTCCCAATGTGCAGAACTTTGAGCAGTGCACCTGGCTGTTCAGTTCACCTACAAGGAAGAATAGCCAGATGTGAGACTATATACTGATTCATGGGGTGTGGCTAATGGCTTGGCTGGATGGTCAGGGACTTGGAAGGAAGATGATTGGAAGATTGGTGACAAGAAGGTATGGGGAAGAGGTATGTGGATAGATCTCTCTGGGCCAAAAAAGTAAATGTAATTGTGTCTCATGTGAATGCTCAACAAAGGGTTACCTCTTAAGAGGAGGACTTTAACACTCAAGTGGATAAGATGACATGCACTATGGAGACTGGTTCTCCTCCTTTCTCTGCCACTCCTGTTATCGTCTGAAGGGCACATGAACAAAGTGGATATGGTGGCAGGGATGGAGATTATGCATGGGCACAGCAACATGGACTCACCAAGGCTGACTTGGCCACAATCACTGCTGAGTGCCCTATTTGCCCACAGCAGAAACCAACATTAAATACAAGATGTGGAACCACTCCTCAGAGAGATCAACTAGCAACTTGGTGGCAAGTTGATTATATAGAACCACTTCCATCATGGAGGGGGCAGTTTTTTTTTTTTTCTGATTGGAATAGACACCTATTCTGGATATGGATTTGCATTCTCTGCATGCAATGCTTCTGCCCAAACCGCCATTCATAGACTTGCAAAATGCTTCATTTACAGGCACAGCATCCCACGTAGCATTGCTTCAGATCGAGGAACTCTCTTCACAGCAAATTCAGTGCGGAAATGGACCCATGTCCATGGAATCCACTGGTCATATCTTGTTCCTCATCATCCTGAAGCAGCTGGCTTGATATAATGATGGAATGGGCTTCTGAAGAAATAACTGTGATGCCAACTACATGGCAAGAACTTGCGGGGCTGGGGCAATATTCTCCAGGAAGCTGTACACACTTTAAACCAGCGGCCAATATATGGTGTTGTGTCTCCAATAGGCAGGATTCATGAGTCCAGGCTCCAAGGGGTAGAAACTGGAGTGGCATCTCTCACAATTACTCCTAGTGACCCACTTGTAGCATTTTTGCTTCCTGTCCCAGCAACACTATGTGCTTCAGGCCTGTAGGTCCTGGTCCCAAAGGAAGGCACTCTCCCACCTGGAAACACAGCTGGTTTCCACTGAACTGGCAGCTGAGAATGTCCCCTGGTCACTTTGGGCTTCTCATTCCTTTGGATCAACAGATCAGGAAGGGTGTCACTGTACTGAGTGGTGTCATTGACCCAGATTACCAAGAAAAAGTTGCACTGTTGTTACATAAGGGGGGTAATACAGGAGATCCCATAGGCCAACTCTTAGTGCTACCAGGCCCTGTGATAAAAGTAAATGTTAAATTACGGCAACCCCATCCTGACAGGAAATCTAATGACCTAGACCCCTCAGGAATGAAGGTCTAGGTCACCCCACCAGGCAAAAACCCATAACCAGCTGAGGTGATTGCTGAGGGCAAAGGTAATACAGAATGGATAGTAGAAGAAGGTAGTTCTACCTACCAGTTATGATGACAACATGAATAATTGCAAAAGCAAGGTTTGTGATTTTTTTTTCTGTTTATGAGCATACTGAATATCTTTTTTGTTCACATATGATGTATCAGCTACAATTGCACTCAGTGTTGTGGCCAGGTAGTCTGAAAAGCTCTGTATAGGACTACTCAGCAGCCCTCAAGACTTCAAGAACTGTCAGTCTACTAGCTGTCTCACTCAAATGAATTGCACCGAGCCATTTGTACTGCTTTATAGATTAGTTAACTGTTTCTTATTTTATATATCCTTCTATCTATATAAATATATAAAGAGAAATACTAGTGTCCTAGTTTATTTTTTTTCTAGAGAACCCTGTCTAACACAGTACTTATCCAGTAACATGTGTCCCTTTACCGTAAAATAAAGCAATAAATATCATAGAAAGAGGTTGAATGCATATTATTTATTATAGTTTACCTATGAATTCTGTTGTTGAGGACAAGTGCAGTGATAATATACCTAGAATTGATCTCTCCTTCCGGAGATGGGTTAAATCAAAAATAGGAATGAAATATCCAGATTAAAGGGTAAAACTATTTTCATTCATTCCCTCTATATAGAATTTTATGCAGCCTCAGTGCTCACAGCCATTCTGGGAAGCATGAGGAGATCATCAGCTCCCCTCCCTCCAATTAACAGCTTCTGTGACCCTATAAGCCAGAATGAACTCAATAGCATAGTTTACAGAAAACAATACTTCAACTAGCCATCAATTTTCTCAATCCCTATCATAGCCAGATTAAATAAGAGTACATAAATTTTAATGAGTTGTTCTTAAAATGATTTTTTTTCATTTTTAGAAGTTTTCAAGAGTACTGAAGTTGCACTTATTTGAGAACAAAGCACAAAGTATACACTTTATATACTTCAAGTTTTTTTTCCCTTGTAATTTTTTTTTTGCAACAGGCATTTGCAACAATGGGTGCAGCAGTTTGCTGGCAGCAGCACATTGACAGGGCACATCCAAAAATTCAACTGGATTCAGAGGAGGCTGTGCAACAAGGGATTTCATTGTTTATGCTAAATGAATCTTCCCTCAGAGTAGAGAATACAAGATGTTTGCTTGTATTTTAGTTATTGTCTGAGCAAATGCATTCAACTGTGTAGATAGTAAAGAAGTACAAAGCGCTTTGAGAAGAATGGGAATGCTAGAATCCTTCCTTACACTCATGTGGTTTGGCATCAGGAAGGGTGTAAGATGGCGCTGCTGTAAGTCAAAACTGACTTGGCTGCACACAACAACACTTTTCCTCTGTTTCATTGCATGTTTTAATTTCACAAATCAGAACATGACAACTATTGCAAAATGAACCATAAACACATACAAATAAAAAACCCATCTCACTTGAAATTATGTAAGCCAAATATAACATGCATGTATTTGAACAAAAATCTTCAAAATGTTTCACTAATACTTATGCACTATAATCTTACTGACCAAATTATAAATAGCCGTTTCTATTTTCACTTCAGCACTTCATTGGTCAACTCAGAAAAAGCCTTTCAAGATAGTTTTCTGTTGTTCTGTTAGTGAAAAACTCCTCTTCAAAATTGTAAGACATTTTATGTTTTCCTCTCTCTTTCTTTGGTAAGGAATATATTTTAAAAAGGAATTACATATTGGATTAATAGTCTTGTTTGTGTCTGATATGGAAGAAGGGATTCATAATTTGCTGTGCTACTGTACTTGTATACAGCTGATAGGAATCAAGTAGGCGAGAACTGAGCATTATGTATTAAATAGGCCATCAGACTCTGGAATGCTTCCTTATAATACTGCATTATCCAAGTCATATTTTGAAGAATTTTGATTATTCCAATCAAATGAAAGAAATCATATTGTACTAGAATTCACTAGTGAAAGGCTAGCTTTTAATGGAAACCCCCACAACGTTCAGATTTGAGAAAATGTTGGAAGTCATAGGACCCAGACTGATCAACTATAAGTTCTGGCTGAAGATGAAGAAAATTAAAAGATATCTTTGATTTCATCCCACATCTTGTCTGATCTTCTGTCATTAATGTTTAATACATGAAGTCAATTTTTGATAGGATCTCTAAATTTAGGTGGGATGTAGTTAAGGTCATATTATGGTTTTTCTGAACTTGTTCTTTCTTTTTTTGAGCATCACTGCCCTCTGGTGGTCGTGGGAGCTACCCAGCCTTGCTGCTGCTGGATTTGAACCACCAAGCTAGTGGGCTGCAGTCCCTCACTCAACCACTACACCTCCGGGGCTCAGTCCTACTTGTTCTTTCTTTAGAATCAATTTGAACTTGCATATGAGCCCTTGATGAGCTGTGATGCAGGTAGCCCCTGGATTTTCATGGATGACACTGATTCTCTTCCTCATGATTTTCGACAAATGTGGTTGAGTTTATTATTGTGTTTTTATATAGTCAGGTTACTTGTGTAATGACCATTTATAGTATTGAGTATATATTTTCAACAAAATTTTCTGTCTTGAAAAATTCTGTTATGGGATCTTTGATATCATTTTAACCATCTATGGTTAATTTTCTAATTCCTTTCCTTCTTTGTTTACAGCTTTTACATTCAAATTACTAATAATCAATGCATTTTGATTGTATGCTGAATTCATTTTAGACTGTAAAAGGTGATAAGTATCTTCAATTTCTTCATCATTTACAGTAGTGCTTGGGGTGTATATTAGGTCTTCCTTATAAACACGTGGATATTACTTTATCATGGACACTTAAACTTCAGGATAGATTTTGAAATGTAACTCTTGTGATTAATGCAATAAACATTCTTCAATTTTTCATTTCTAGCATAGCACACAGTGCTATTGTGTGATACAAAGAGGGCCATTTCCAATCCATTTTAACTCATTGATATCCAGGATATCAACTTTTATGAATTCAATTAAAATTATGCATTTCAAATTTTACTAGATTTATACTTCATACATTCCAAATTATTAAATTGGTATTTATGATTTCTTTTTCATGTTTAGTCATATTACATCAGCAACTGAAAGTTTTCAAGATTTATTACATTAAGTTCACTAAGTTTGACTCTATTTTGATTATGAATTTTCCTAGTTATATTTTAGTGCCTTCCAATCAGAAGCACTTGGAAGCGCTTCCAACCGTTCATCTTCCAGTATTATCTCAGACAATGCTCTGCTGCTACTCATAACATTTTCAGGGTTTTTCAGAAGTAGAACAGTAAGTACTTTTCCTTTGTCTATCATTGTCTAGAAGCATCCCCTAAGTCTTTTAACCATTGGAAACTCTGCTGCTATTTGAAATATCAGTAGACTAACTTCCAGTACCACAGAAAAGTGCAAATCATCACAGTAGGACCAAGTGACACGAGTCACTTTTTTGTAGGATCATTGTATTTGTATCTATGCTATATTTGCATAATTCAGTACATTTTGTAGGGTCATTGTATTTGAATCTATGCTATGTTTGCATAATTCAGTACATTTTCAATCATTTAACTGAGAATAATTTTCATCCAATTATTTGTATAGTTTTTTTAGAACTGAATCCTTTTAAATAACATTCATCAAAATAGCCTGTTTGAGTGAAGTTTATGTAAAATATTGTGATTGGACTTTTCCACAATCTAGCTTGCATCAGAATACTTTTTTCTTTAAATTTGGAAACAACACATTTTAAAAAGTTTATATTGAAATTAGAATACTGATGCACAAATTCTGTACCAAAAAAAAACCCTCAGAGATGGTTTTAGCATGTATTGTCAATGAATTAAATTAACACTGGAATTCTCTTTAGAACCTTTGGAGTACTAAATGCTAACCTGAGCATCCCTTTTAGAGTTCTTCCTACTAAGAGCTCATACTACAATATGTTGTCTCATATTCCTTTATGTCTACTTAAAATTCTCCCCTTATTATCAAATACCCAATTTTCTAAAATCTTCTAATTCATTGTTTAATTTTAAAATACAGATTAAGTGGTTTAAATGGTCTTGGCTTGGGTCAAAATTATACTCGGGTTTCAAAGACTGGTTGTTATGGAAACAGCAGACTTCTACATCTTTCTTTTGTGTTTGTGTGTGGGGGGGCATCACTGCCCTCTGGTGGGAGTAGGTGGCCCAGTCTTGCTCCTAGAGAGCTGCTGCTGGATTTGAACCGCCAACCCAGTGGGCTGCAGTTCCACACATAAAAACTACATCACCGGGGTTTAGCCCTCTACATCTTTCTATAACAGATCTGCTTGTGATTCTGAACCACCAAGGTTTGGATTAATAGTTAAGTACTCAACTACTCTCCCATAGGACTGCATAAATGTAAGCATCATTTTCCAGTTTAGATAAAAGCAATACCTATAGTAAATTTAACTGTTCCTGTTTCAAGTAATTATATTTCTTCCATAGTAATTTGTTCATTAAGGTTTTAAAATTTTACTTGTTGCACGCAAAGTACTCTTTTAGGTAATGGTAATATACAGATAAATATGATGCAATCTTTTTCATGGAGCAAATTAGAAACCTGAAAACATTAGAGAAATTGAAATATTTTCTTTTTTATAAATTTGTTTTATTGGGGGTTCATACATCGCTTATCACAACCATACATACATTGTGGCACATATATTGTGCCAAGCAACTTCGCATGTCCGCTGCTATCATCTTTCTCAGACCATCTGCCCCTCCATCCGAGCCTTTGACATCAGCTTTTCATCCCCTTCCCTTCCACCCTGCTCCCCTCTCCTCCACCAACCCTTGATATTTCATAAATTATTATTTTGTCATCATACACTTTGCAACATCCCCCCTTGCTCACACCTCCATTGTCTGTCCTCCAGATAGGTTATGTATAGATCCTTCTCCACCCCACCTTCCCTCCACCCTTCTGGGTCGTAGATGTCTGATACCTGATCCCAATGACACCTCATCACACACAGGCTTGTGTGCTTCTTCCATGTGGACTTTGTTGCTTCTCAGTTAGATGGTAGCTTGTCTACCTTCAGGCTTTACAATTCCAGCCTCTATATGTTTTGATAACCAAGTACCATCAGTTTTCTTCACATTTCATCATGCACCCATTTTGTCTTCAGTGATCCTGTTGGGAGGGTGAGCTTCACAGAATGCCAGGTTATTAGAACAAAGGGTTCTTATGTTGAGGGAGTACTTGAGTCAAGGTCCAATGTTTATCTGCTACCTTAAAACAACATAAAAATAGATACATATAGCTATATTTTCCTATTGTTATATAAAATATATTTCATATGTACATGCCTGTATTTTATGCCTCTAAAAATGTCCTTTGCCTTCTAGTTCTTTCCTCTAATTCCTTTTAATTTCCTCTTGTCCCACTAGCATGTTTGCCCTTCATTCAAGTACAGTAATTCCTCACTGTGGCATTGTCCTTGATTAAGCCCCACTAGGCTTATACCCTTCTCTCCATTGATTTTAGTTCATTTGTTATTCCTTGACCCTGGGGTTGGTTGACAGCTCTCCCTTCCTTTCATCCACCTCCCCTTCTCCCATGTTCCCCTGGAATGGTTAATCCCATTTTTTACCTCTAAATTTTGTCCTATTTTATCTATCCATGAAACTTACATCTTTCCTCTAATTCATTAATGCTTCCTCGCCCCTACTATAATGACCTCAGTTTTACTTTACAAACATGACTGGATCAGAACCTCTACACAACTACAGATAAAAACCTGCAACACTGAGAATCCATGACAAGTAAACCCCTCAAGAGACATCATGAGGATAGAGAAACCAGGAGGATAGGGAGAAGGTGGGGAAAAAGTGGGGTTATCCATCACAAGGCTAAACATATAATCTCCTTCAAGAGGGACAAACAGTAGAAAAGTGGGTGAAAGGAGACAGGATAATGTAAGGTATGAACATAATAATCTATAATCCAGTGGTTCTCAATCTTCCTAATGTTGCTACCCTTTAATACAATTGTTCACATTGTGGTGACCCCCAACCATAACATTATTTTTGCTGCTACTTCATAACTGTGATTTTGCTAGTGTTATGAATCAGTATTATGAAAGGGTCATTCGGCCCCCAAAGGAGTCGTGACTCACAGGTTGAGAACTGCTGCTATAATCTATCAAGAGTTCATGAGGGAATGAGGTTTGGGGAGGGAGGGGGAAATGAGGAGTTGATACCAAGGGCTCACATAGAAAGAAAATGATTTAAAAATGATGATGACAATATATGTGCTTTACACAATGGATAAATGTATGGATTGTGATAAAAGCTGTAAGAGCCACCAATAAATTAAATAATCCTAAAAAAGGAAAGGGAGAGACTGCAAAAAAGAGAAAAGAAAAACTGCAGTTAGCGCTCAAGCATGCACCTTATTGTATCTACAGAACAGCTTTCATTCGACAATGACTGATGTGGCTATCTTTCACAAAGTCCATGGGGCCCATTAAAACTCAAATATTTACTCTACAGTTCTTTCTAAACAATCTTTTCAGATCCCCCAAATGGGTAATTTCTCCTTAATATTTATTCTTTTCAATGATGTCAAATAATCTTAAAAATTATATTCTGTAACTAATTGAGTTTTTCTCTGGGAAAACACTTCAGCTTATTATTTGATCCACACATAAAAACATGAAATCAGTACAACCTTTGGTATGTTTTACTTAAAAAATAAGCATATTTTCAATGCCATTCTGTCTATGGTCAGTCAGTGGTTGAGCAAACATAGGAGATGTTTAGGTAATAACCTTAGCCACAAGCATTAAATATCTGCAAATCTGAAATTTAACAATATTACTTTCTAATTTAACTAATATCTGAGTATGCCTACCCTTATCTTAATGAATCAAAAATATTTTGTACAAATTAAGTTGCAATTAATTGTGAGAATTTTCAGAAGAGAAAAAAATTCCCTGAAACATTTAAGATGTGATGTATCCTTTCAATTGGAGATCATATTTCTATAAATAGATATTTCTAAATAATAACTTTTACTAAATTATAATTTCTCTATATTTACATCAGCGAGTAAACAGACCCACACAGATTTTTTTCCCTCTCATTGAACAAACGATCCTGAAAAGATAAGCCATGAGAGTAGAGATAGAAAACTGAGACAATGTTAAAATGAAAGTATCAGCTATGAAGAACATTTCGTGTCTAATAAAGGTCATGTATTTTTGTTTTCTTCTGAGTTGGAAAAATTTAGAAACAACTTTATAGGCAAACTATACTTTTAGATGAATGAGACTATTATTTTTATTAACACTTGAAAGGGTTTCTCTACCAGATGCCATTATAAGATGATGCAATTAGAAAAAAAGTAATTTATTATGCTGAAACTCAGCTAGTATTATGATACAATTTAACATTTAATAAATTATGTTAATAGGGAACAAGAAAACTGTATTATTGAAGTGCCTTCAGACATAAAGATGTAAATTATTTCATTCTGGTGATTACATACATAATAGTTGTTTTCAAAATATTCTTGGAAGTCAAGTATCCGGGTTAAGTATTAAACAATTTTGTAAATTTCTAAGGTTATAAAATACCCATTTATGACTTTGATGACATGGTTCAGATGCACAAAGCTCTCTGCCATGTTTAAACTTGTAAACAATTTGTCTGCTATATTTCCCTTCCCTTGTAATTTTATCTTGACCTTTTCTGATATTTTACATGCCCACAAAGATGAAGAAAACCTTTATATTTAATTACTTCATTAATTTAGGTTGCTCATTAATCTGTTCAGCTTTGATAGTTTGGGATGTTTCATTAAAATACGTTAGAAATTTTTATTGGCAATAAGAAAAGCATTGAAAAATTTGAAAATGCATACTTAATTTTAAATTTCAATATGCTGCATTAAAGGTGAAGGAATCAAGCTAGCATGAGTATCATTTTGTATGCATGTGTTTGTGTGTGTGCATTAGAAGTACATTTTAATGAGCAGATAATAAATTATAATGCCGAGAGTCTAAAAAGATAAGCAGAGATATATAGAATAACACCACCATCTATTTTGCAAGTAGTTCATTTTAGAGGGAAATGTGTTTTAGTAAAAAAAAAGTCACACCTTGAGTACAATGTATCTTTTGAAATCATGAACTGTTTGAAATTTGTTTTCTAACGGTAAATAATAAGTATGATGGCAATATAAAAACAATTTTTGCCAACAGATTAATTCTTGTCTTCATTCTGTTTGATCATTTCTCATTCTGTATCTCCTTGGTTTTTGAACTGCTTGTGTTTGTATTTGTGTTTATACCCAACTGTTATTGTAGAGAGAATTCCTGTCAGAATAGTCGGTTGGACTGCTGGCTGAAAGGGCAGCAGCTGGACTTCACGAAGGCACCATGAACGCAAGATGAGGCTTTCCGCTCCAAAGACGATGTGCAGACGCTGAAACCCAAAAGGTTAGCTTCATCCTATGGACTGGAATCGACTCAAAGCGAGCGACTTGGTGAATTATTGAAAGCATTGACTTGGATTTTATTTTGTGTAATTTTTGGTGATATCTAATCATTCATTTATGAATACTTTATAACAGATATTGGTGACACTATACATAATCATTAGTGAGCTACGTCAACATACCAGGTGTTGGGCAGCACAAAAAGTAGGCTCTCTGCTTTTATAAAGAATGACAGCCTCAGAAGCATTGTATTGTAATTTGTTGATTTTGATTTGGTTAGCAAGAAATAGGCTAGCATTGGGGCATAGTCCCTGATGGGTAAGAGGCCAAAGAGATAAAGGTTCACATTCAGTTTCCTGTTTACATTTTTCATGTTTTATTTTAAGCCCTGATAAATTAAGACATTTGAATTCAAAGGGAGAGGAATCTTTGTTACTTAGACTTTAAAAGCTCATTCTACATATCTGTTTATCTATAATTCCATAAGATGTCTATTTACATGAATGAATATGCAAAGATTTCTTATCTCTGAACAAATCATATAAATTTTTTATTATTCAGATTATTTCCTGTTTTACCCCTATTGACAAATGTATTTTCTTTCATCTGTACTAGACATAAGAAGAAATATATTAGGTTATAAGAATTTAGCCATATATTCTCTTAGCTGAATTTTAGACTTTGGAACCCCAGATAGATTTTATAATAGTAGGTAAGGTGGAGGTGTACAACTGCTCTCCTCTTTGCTATTGTAAAGTTATAAGTTTTGATTTTGAGCACGGATTTTTCTATCCCATTTCCATTAGGTTGGACCTGTATAAAAATTATAATATGGATTTAGATTACCCAGATGTTGCCCTTATTGTCACTGCCATGTCAATATCATATGTTAAGTACAACCTATATTCATTTTTTGGCCTCTGGTAATTATATCGATAAGTACCTTTGTAGCATAGTTCCAAGTTCAGTTAATTTTATACATTTAAAGACCCCATTGTTTCTGTTCTGAGCACTGTGGGGAACTGAATGTTTGCATAAGCTGACTTGAAATATCTATGATTCACAGGATATCAAACACATCTAAGGATTAAAATTATTTTTAAATTTTATTATATATTTAGTGAAGATATATTTTCAGTTTGAAATACAAAAATATTTATTAAATGTATAATTATCTAGTAAGTTCAAAGTTTCTTACAATACTGTGTCAAACTATAATGTACAGATCCTATAATGTCTGAGATTTTTAAACTATATTTCAAGATATATCAAGGTTATCATTTGACCTACTCCTGTTACATTGTATTTATTTCTTCAAATTCTGACAGTTATTAAAACACATCCCCTATTTGTTGTTGATTGTTGAAAATAGACACAGCTATACTGCAGATATAAAGGTAAAAATGTCTCATATAAAGCCATGTATTTTAATATTGAATAGTATAAGTAATGAAATAATTATATCTTAAAAACCTCCAAAGTGGTTTGCATGCCTAATGCTAAATAATGCAATTGCCTTATTTGGTTCATCTTAAAAATCAATTCATCAGAAGAGGATTCACTTTGCATGAGGTTTGTTTCTTTTTTAAAAAATCATTTTAGGGATGAGCCCCGGTGGCGTAGTGGTTGTGCGCGGGATTGCGGCTCACTGGGATGGAGGTTCGATTCCGGCAACTCTTATAAAAACATTTGCTTTCTACTTAAGCTCTTGATAATTATTTCGTTATATCTTACAATGTTTGATATCTCCCTTCACCTTCACCACTGGTCCTGACGGGTTCATTTGTCCTGTGTTTCCAGATTCTATCTGTACCAGTTTTCATCCTCCGGTCGAGCTGGATTTGCAAAGTAGAATTGGGATCATGATAATGGGAGCGGGGCAGAAGGCTTCATCATTGCTACACTACACTCTGACTGTTCGTCCCCACGACGCTTCTGTAAGAGAATGTCCAGTTACCTTCAGATAGGATTTGGGCCCCCAATCTACTACTCCTCATTTACAATGATATAGTTTTTAGGTCTTGGATGCCTAATACCTGACCCCTTGTGGTCACTCAGGCTGTTATGCTTCTTCCCTGTGGGATTTGTTTCTTCAGAGATACATAGCCACTTGTTTACCTTCAAAACTTTGAGACCCCTCACCTGTATGAAGTTTCAAGTATTACGTACGGAAAGAGTGAGAAGATCAGTCTGTTCTTGCTGTACAGCATTGTTCCATGGTCACCACAAATCAACAGATGCTCCTACAAGGGTGCGCTGTGAACCTTAATGGAAATTCAAATTCAGAAAAGAAGTAGTGATTTTATTTCAGAGGAACAGATTTCACTTCTGTTGGTGGTCGTTAGCCCAACTCATAACTGGGAAAGAAAAGAAAAAAAACATTAGTTATATAGACTTCTCAGAGGGAGAATACTCCCCGTTTTATTTTCCTACTCAGGCACCTGTAAGCAAACTACATGCTATAGACAACTGGAACTTTACACTCTGTCCTTTCTCAGTGTACAATATGTGCCACACTCGAAAGATCCTTTTTGGAAACTCCACTAAGGAAAATGGGCTTAACTTTCAACAAATCAGTGCTAGATGGAAAGACCTGAAGCACTCCCTTGGAATTAAGTTTGAAACTCCTTAGTGTGAAAAGGAGTAGATGATGACTATCCAGAGGTTATAGATTTGACATTCATTGGATTTTAGTTCAAGTCCCTTGCTTTGAAGGTGCCCAAGAATTGGCAATGAGACTACCATGGATTTACTATTTTGATATTCCCTTTGTTTTTGTATTACTTGTCTTCATTGAGCAGGTCTAGTTCTGGCTCAGTTAATGAGTTCTTGAGAGTCTTCCCCTAGTCCAACCTCCATTGTTCACATAAACGATGTGCAGCAACTTGGTTTTTAATTTACACAAGTCAACAATTCAGGTATTTTTGTATAAAAAGCTGCCCTGTATTGAAGGCGTTTGCACAGCTAATGAAACATAAGTAATGTTCTTCCTGTTACTCTGCTTTCAACCATGATTTGTCTGACATCAGCAGTGATGTCACACATCACTGTTCCACACCCTCTTCTTAATTCTGCCTGAATCTTGGAAGCCCTCTTTCAATGCAACCATTGAAAGATAATCACAACACTGGGGAGTGTTTTATTCTGTTTTGCATAGGGTCTATATGGGTGGGAACAGATTGGATATTACCTAATAACTACAGCAATGTATCTGAATAATTTTCTAAGCAGTGTTAAATTTTATATATATATATATATATATATATATATGTTTTAAACTCAGGAGTTCTGGTGGTACAGTGATTACATATGGGGCTGCATCCCTCAAGGTCGACTGTTCAAAATCACCAACAGCTCCTTGGGAGAATGACTGAGCTTTCTATTCCTGCAAACAGTCATAGTCTCTGACACTCACAGGGGGGTCACTACTGAATTCTATCCCACTAGCTCAATTGATGATACTAGCAATAGAATTACCATATAGCAAATAGAAATATTTATAATAATACTCCCAAATAATATGACAGTGATCTTCTTAAAGTGCACCATATATACACATAGACAGATGATAGAGACAATTAATCCTTAAAAGATGTGGCCCTGCTTGGTACATGTAATCATGAACTTGGGTATTATAGCAAAGTGTGGTGAAAAAATCAGATGATGCTCAGTTACGAGAAAAATTACTGTCTGCGGTCTTAAAGTCTTTTCTTCACACAATCAGCCATTTAAGTTAGATGTAAGCTAAAACCACATGGAAGGAGCACACCAGCCTATGTTATACAAGGATTATAAATAACGAATTCAAGAGTGGAGGAGGGACTTACATTCTGAGCTTACAGAAGGCTATGGATGGAGCCAATTGCAAGGTTATACACATGAGCTCCTATTAGTGGGATGGGCAACAGGGGAGTGGGTTGGGGGAGAGGTCGGGCAGTGTAAAATATGACAGACCAAGAACAGTGATAGAGTATTGAGAGTTGGTGGGAAGCGGAGAGCAGAGGAAGAGGGGAAGGGATGGAAAAACTGATATTAGGGGCTCAAGGGGAAAGGCAGATGATTGGAGAACGATGATGGCAACAGACATGTGAAGGTGCCTGGCACAGTATGTTTATTTATGTATTGTGAAAAGTGATGTATTGTGAAAAGTGAAAAGCCTCTAATAAAATGATTTAATAATCCATTGGTACCTTCTGCTCTTGGATTAAAGCTCTTGGGACTCCCCTCTGATGGATGACTGGGGCTGTGAATAGCCTTGCTGTTAGAAAGGAGATTAATACTGTTGTAGTTAGATTAAAATTTAATACCTTATCATTTTTCTCCCTTTTGACCAATTTTTAATTTTTATAGCATTCTTTACTTTCTGCTTTCCTGTGAATGTAAGTTTTTCTGTTTTTCATTTTGTTGTTCTTTTTTTTTTTGAGGGGGAGACAGAATGTTAGCTAGAAAGGGAGAGCTACTTGATTCCATAAATTAGCTACTAATACTATTTAATTATTAATTCATTAATTGTTGTTTATAACAACAAACATAAGAATGAGATTTTTGGAGATGAGCCTTGGCCACCAGGTCAAGAGCAGTGACAGGAGCCCTCCGTGAATCCCAGATAAAGTCCAGCAGGTCCTTGATTCTTGAACCCAGGAATATTTCCTGAAAGCCAAGTGCAAGAAGTATTTTTGCTTGTTAGCAGCTTGGTTTCCTTTTTCTTTTTTTTTTTTTTTTGGTGGGGGAGGGGCATCACTGCCCTCTAGTGGTCCTGGGAGCTACCCAGCCTTGCTCCTGAGAGCCGCTGCTAGATTTGAATCACCAAGCCCGTGGGCTGCAGTCCCGCACTCAATCACTTGTGCCACCGGGGCTCAGTCCTCCTTCTTCTTTCTTAAGGAAGTGGGAGTTGAGCAACAGATACTGAGCTTTCCTAACACCCACTACACCCTCAGCAGCAACTTCAGAAGAGGACTGCTCTCTTCCTCCAGAAAGGATTTATCTGTCCCCATTACAAGCTCTCTCTTGGAGCAACCAATCATGTTCCTCCTGTCACTGGTCCCTGGGACCACGAAATTAAGGATAGGCCACGTGGACAGCTGGCATGGGCTTCCTTACAGTCCAAGAGACAAAATCTACCACTTTGTAAGATCTCCAACTTCCCTTTATCTGCTTTCCCACAATGCTCCTCTCCCCATGCCGGCCTTCTTCCACTGCTGTGTTCAAGCCCCAGTCCATATGAGCCAAGGAGGTCATAGTCCCCATCCAAACCAAAAGCTTTTTTTCTGTGCCTTGGCTTTTGCATTCCACTTTTATTTTATTGTAAATGGATCTGTATCCCCTTTGACTCTTGTGGTTTTTATTCCTTCAGCCCTCCTCTCCTGCTTTTGCAAGAGTCTACCATGCAGACACAGCCAAACCACACCCAACACAACCCAGCTCCTTTCTTTTAAGATGGAGTTTGCAAGAATCTCTCGTCCACACCCTACACCCCAGAAACTCCCCCCACTGATCAATAATCCTAGCTGCTCTATACCACATACCTCCCCCAGCAAAAACAGTACCAATCCAAAGCTCTTCCAAAACGACACAGCCAAGTCCCTCATCTGTCCACCCTCTGCAAGGGATTTGGGGATGGCAAATGCTTTGGAAGCCTGGCACCTACTCCCTCATAGGCCAGCGAAGCCTTTTGCTACTAGATCAACTTCTTTTACACTTCCTTTACCTTTATCTCTTTTTAAACTCAGAGCTCATCCCTGAGTGGCTCTGCCCTACTGTGGGCAAGAACCACTTCCCATGGAGACACACAATTAAGGTGTCTAAGTGCTGTCTGTGGAACAGACCATCAATTTTTAGTATGTCATTTCAGAGTAAAACTGAAGAAAATTAAAGTGAGTTTATGGGAGTCAGAAAAAGAATGGATCTATCCCAAATGAATTTAAAAACATCTCATGAACAGACTTTCTACATTTAACACTAAAGACAGAGTCACTGATGAGCTGTGAGAGGACATCAAGACCATCATTCATGAAAAAAGCAAAGATCACTAAAAAGGTCACTAAGGGAACGATCAGCATGGAAGTCAGAACAGATGCAGAAGCTTGCTCTTAGTCATAGAGTAAATAAAGCAGGCAGAAAAAATGATGCAGTCAATGAGCTGAAAAGAAAATTTCAAAGGGGAACTTGAGAAGATAAATATTATAAATGCATAAGTCAAATATGATCAAATACAGAGAATACTAAAGTTAGAAAACCAAAAAGACATCATATTCTCAGCATACTTTAAACCAAAAGAACTAAAGAAAAGCTTCAAGCTTTGGTTGCAATATTGAAAAATTCTATAAGCAAAATATTGAATGATGCAGGAAGAAGCATCAAAAGAAAGTGGAAATAATATAAAAGATACAAGAAAGAATATCACAATAACTAGGTGTTGTTCTATCATTTCAGGAGCAAGAACCAATGATTCTGCAGAAAGAATTTCGAGCTGTACTGAAAACATTAGCCAAAACAAGGCTACAGGAATTAGTTAATGGAATATAACTTGAAAGAGGCATTTGTGTGGACAGAAGTAGTTTATACTGCATGGTTTAAAGTCGGGATTATATCCTCACCATGCTTATGCAAACTCAATGTTGAGGAAATTTTCAGAGAAGCTGGATTATATGAAGAATGTTACATTATCATTAAAGGAAGGCAAATTAGCAGCCTGCAATATGTAGACGACACACTCTGCTTGTGGGAAATGGAGAAGGCTTGAAACACTTGCTGATGAAGATCTCAGGTTGCAGCCTTCAGTGGGGATTATGACTCCAGTTAAAGAAGACCCAAATCCTCCTAAATGGACCAATAAATAACCATAACAAATGAGGAAAATCCAAGTTGTCAAGAATTTTCTCATGTTTGGATTCAAAATCAATGATCATGGATGCATCATTATCAAGAGACCAAAAGACTCATTTTAGTAAGTAAATCTGCTGCAAACACTTCTTTATGGTTTTTGACAACTACAGTGTTCCTGAACCAAGTCATGGGCTTTTCAATTGCCTGATAGGTATCAGAAAGTTAGTTCTAGAGTCGTCATTGTGGGTCTAAGCCGAGATCCCATCACTATATTGATCTGCATCACTGGGATGGCTAAACAGCCTGAGAATTTCCTCGTGTATCTATCAACCTTTGAAATGTCTGCTCTGGTGAATTGTCTGTTCGTTTGCTTGCTCTCCTCATGATTCTTTTTGACTTCTTGTTGAGATGTTGTAGAATCTATATTTCTTATTTGTGGCAGGTACATAATCTCTTGTCAATTTTAACAAGGTGGTGAAGTCTAGCCTGTCAATCAGGCCACATCTTGATGACCTCATTTGGAGGCGTAACAAAAATAAACAGCTCACTGGAGGCTGAAGGTTGTCTCTCTGCCATCCCATTCCTGCTGTTGAGACACCCAGAGAGCCAGAGGAACCACATGGAGAGCCATGTCCACACTGAGATGCTTAGACCTCCACTGGATCAACAAGATTTCACACTCTCTGCTCTATAATCATCCCTAATTCAGTATCATTGCATGTGTTGCATGTGTTCGAAGAGGAATTTATAGATTGGTATCATGCTCGTGGGATAATATCAAACTTATGCTGTTTGGACCAATCACACATGGAAATTCAGGGATATCCACCTATTCTTACCAAGAAACAGACTACCAAGAAAAAATTAGGTCTCCAACTATTCCCACGTGCACCTGAGACTGCACTCCTACCGTCTACACCTTGTGTGGATAGTTAATAAGCAGGCACTGGTGACTGGGAAGGAGAAAGCAGCTGTCGTTTCCAGGTAGGATATTAGTATGTAGGAATGGGCATGTGTGATTATTCATTCTTGTTATTTATGTGTGGCTTGTTTTGTTTTTGATGTTGTTCTTTTCTTACTCCACTCGATAGAGTCAACTGTCCCCATGTGGTCCAGGCACCCTTATTCCTTCAACAGCTATAACAAGTGGGTCAGAGTGACTACTTTCTCTACTACCTCCTGATCAAAAACTGGAAACAAATATGAAAACAACATATCTTGCAAACAACCAACTATTTCAGTCTACACATGAAAGATAGAATGGCACAAACTAGTAGTAGCCAATGCGCAAAACCAACTGATGCTCTGAGGGAAAAAGACATTGAAAATGATAGAAGGAAACTCAGAAGCATGATTCTTAGGTGCTGTCAATGGGAAAAGCAATATGCTGATAGAGTTACAGACAAAAACACTGGAATAAGTCAGGGAAGTACTAAAAGGGCAATCTGACAACATAAATAACAATTCAGAAACCATATAAAAAATCAACTAGAAATCCAGAAGATTTATACTAAGATATTAGAATTCAATAACCTTTTGAAATAACAAAGCAGTACCCTGGAACTAATAGAAAGTTGAATTAGTGTGTTTGAAGGAAAGTCTCTCAAAATTGGCTCGCTGACAAGATTACCAGAGGTGAAAGGGAAATAAAGCAGAGGGAAAGCAATAGAAAACAGGGTAGAAAGATGTGAACCCCAGTGAAGGGTTAGACAATGTTGTACAAAACTAAAGACACAGACTGTGAAGGGGTGGGGATAAGGGGGAGAGGAGGCAGGGGCAGGACATGCTATTGGGAAATTTCAACGGTTATTTAAGTTGTTGAATACAAAAAATATTATGTAAAATGTAAACTCCACCACATTTTAAAAAACGAATGCACACTCAGATTCATTAGACACAGAAAATAATGGACTGGGGTAGGAATAAAGATAAAATTCAAAAGAGTTGATAAAAGAGGAAATATGACAATATTTTTGAATCCTGCTTACAGTTAATTGATCTAAAATGTGACAACATATACATACCTAATTACCCAGCATTTTTTAAGATAAGGAATATAAACTATGTTTATTATACTTAATAATTTTTGACTACCTGTAATAAGTGACAAGCATAAATTTCAGTAGTAACATGAAAATCAACATGCAAGTTCCATAAATATAAATAAGTTATTGAAAGGTAAAGCATGCTTTATCTTAAGGTAGTTGTTCTTCCCCAAGTTTTGTTGGGACTATACATAGCAAAACATATTTTTATTCAACCATTTCCAAATGGACCAATTGGGGACATTGATTACATTCTTGAAGCTATTCTTCTGCCAATAAAATAAATTCACTTCCTTTAAGTTCCCGTTGTTTAAAAAAGAAATCCATAAAAGTAGGACTTCAGAAAACACAAAGGATGGAAAATGGGTAAGCATGAAAATTTTCAATGGACAGAAAAGTTTCAGGGGAAACTATTTTTGAGGTTCAAGAGTAGCTCAAAATGTCATAAAATATTTGTAAGTTAATCTGTGGGAAATAGTAAAAGGTAGAAAATAATTCTAAGTCCTTATTGCGGAGCTGAACTTCCTAACTAGTCACTCCCCATCTTCATTTGGATATACTTTTACTCCTTTATTCTGGTATTCCCTTCGTAACCTATCTTGTTTCATGTACATGCTCAATCTTTAAAGCAAGACCACATCAAGCACAACAGGAGTCCCTCAAAATAAAGGAAACGTTGTATAAAGAATCAAATACCGGTGTGGTCAGCATATACTCGTGATGGTGGTAGGGCAGGGGAATTCATCCATCCCCTGACACGTCAGTGGGCAAATGCATCACATGCTCACACTCTCAAGACGGCTTCTGTGGCCCTTGGGATCAGATGTTATTCATTGAGTGATTCTGAGATAGTCAATGAGGTTGTAGGAGTCCCTGAAAAGTGCAAACAATGAATAGCCCCAGCTGCTAGCCCACAGTTTGCAGGATCAAGTCCACCTGGGGATGTCGAAATGTCCTCTGATTATATTTGTAAAGAAACCATCACTGAAAACTCTCCAGAGCACAATTCTTTTTTCATGTATTTGTACTCTTCATGAATTAGAATTGATTTGACAGAAGACTTTCTGTTTCGGTGGTTTTCTTTTTAAAATTGAGTTATATTAGTAGTTAGATAATGATAATAGCTTACCTTTTAGATATGTTCACTTCTATTACTTTTAAATTTAGTTTCAAGACCTACAAGTGTCCTTAATTTAAATTTTTTTTCATTTTTATAAAAAGTAGATATGTGCCAAAGAAGATGTAATCTAATTTAATATTTTGCTAGATGACATGTGTATTAGTCCGGGTAGACTAGAGAAATAAACACATAGACACACATATGGATATAAGGGTATGGTTTACATACAAGAGGTATAGGACATTAAGAAAGCATCCCAACCCAGCCCAGTTCAAAGTTATAAGTCCAATATTAGCCCATATGCCCAATACCAGTATATAAAGTCTCCTTCCGACTCACGAAGTTACAGGCCAGTGGGTGCAGAGTCCCGGTGCTGGCAGGGGTCTCCCCATGGCTCCTCGCTTCCAGGCCTCAGGGTCCATCAACAGCATCCAGTGGTGGTAGAAGCAACTCAGCAGTGACAGGGGTCTCCGTGTGGCTTCTCCAGCTTCTTGTTGTCTTCTCCGTAGTTTGACGTCTCTGAGACTAACTCCTAACAACTGGGGAGATAGCGTCTCATCTCCACGAGGGAAACATCGTGAGATTTCCCCGAACTCTCAGGTGAAAGCCATGAGCACACGGAGATCTCATTGCCTACTCAATGGCTATCTCCAGATTAACAGGCTAGACTCCACCCCTACATCTCAATCATGAAATGAACATAAGCACATGACCGCCACAACATGCATTTAATGACTTATTCATTACTCCTCTGTAAAAATGTCTACCTTTGTGCTGGTGGGATACGATATTAGGCATTCAGTTGCTAGCCACAGCATAAGTAGTTGAAATCACCTGCCACTCCTAGGTAGAAAGATGAGATGTTTTGCTCCCATAAAGATTTACAGCTTTGGGCTGAGCCCCGGTGGTGTAAGTGGTTGAGTGCGGGACTGCGGCCCGTGGGCTTGGGGGTTCAAATCCAGCGGCGGCACTCAGGAGCAGCACTGGGCAGTGCCCACGACCACCAGAGGCAGTGATGCACCCCCCCACACACACAAGAAAAAGATAATAGTAAGATTTACAGCTTCTGTTCTGTAAGGTTTCTCTGAATTGAAGTTGACTTGATTGCTGTGAGCTTGGTCCTTTGTAAATCTAGTGTGCTCTTTAAATACAAAATTAAAACTCCACAGATAACTTTACAAAGGAACTTTTGTGGTGTAGTGGGTTACATGTTTGACTGCTAACCACAAATCAGCAAATAATGATGAAGCTTTCTGCTCCTGTAAAGATCTACTGCTTTGGAAAACCAAAAGGGCAATTCTCCAATGCAACAGATGGTATTTCTCAGTCCTAACTGACTTGATGGCAGTGATTTTGGAGTTGGAGCTTGAATCAAGATCCCTAACAGTATCGTAGCTAGAAATCCTTGTTTCTTGATATCAGATTAGACAGAAGCTTCATATCCTTACCTTGTGTCCATTTGTATTTGTGTCCAACAGGCACACTAGCATCAAGTTTTCCTTAATTCTAAATGTAGGGAAAGTGATAGTGAGGCTGAAAAAGAAAGAATATGTGTGAATCACCTATGCTATTAACCTGAAACAGTTAAAATGCCATTTCAGGACAGGGCAACACTTTAATAACACAATATCACTACTTCAAGCTACAGAGGAGGAAAGCAATCTCAGGAAATACAGTAACATAGCAAAACTGTAAAGGCACTAAATGGAAGAACTAGGATTTGAGTAAGACTATCTCCATTACTTTATTCATAACAAAAACAACCAAAATACACAAGCAAAAACTAAAACACTCCAAACAAACTCACTCACTGCCATTGAATCAATTCTGATTCGTGAGGGGCACCCTGTAGACAGCATACGATTGCCCTTGTGGGCCTCCTAGGCGCTAAATCTTTACCGGAGTAGAAAATCTTATCTTTCTGCCATGGAGCAGATGGTGGTTTTGAAATTCCAGAACTTTTGGTTAGCAGCAAGCTTATTAATTGTTCCCTGAGACAGAAAGTATACATTTCCATTCACTAACATAAATATATTAGATAAGTAAAAGAATGCCCCATTTTTCTACTCTTATTTGATATCTAACACTATTTCCTTTATAGGATCTGTGAAACATTATAGGCTATTCCTGAGATATCAATGGGATTCTTAATCAAATGTGTGTTCAAGAATCTGTAAATAATTCAGAAGAGTGCCCATGTATGGTTCTTTTCTTATTTATTTAATTTTTTTCTGGAGGAATTTTTTTTTAAATAACTTTATTGAGGGCTCATAAAACTCTTATCAAAATTCATCCATACATAAATCATGTCAAGCATATTTGTATATTTGTCGCCATCATTCACAGAACATTGACTTTCTTCTTGAGCTTTTGCTATCAGCTCCCTATTTATCCCCTCCCTCCTCCAGGCCCCTCCCTCATGAACACTTGATAACCTATAAATTACTTTGTCATATCTTAAACTGTCCAACGTCTCACTTCATCCACTTTACAGTTGGCCATCCTCTAGGGAGGGGGTTATATGTAGATCCTTGTAATTGTTCCCCTTTTCTACCACACCTCCTCTCCACTCTCCAGGTATTGCTACTCTCACCACTGGTCTGGAGAGATTTACCTGTCCTGGATTCCATGTTTCCAGCTCTTATCTGTTCCATTGTACATGTTCTGGTCTAGCTGGATTTGTAAGGTAGAGTTTGGATCATTATAGGGTGGGGGAGGAACCATTTAAGAAAGTTGCATGTTTCAAGGTTCTATACAGCATCCTGGCTGGCTTGTCTCTTTTCTGCAATCCTTCTATAAGGGAATGTCCAGTTGCCTACAGATGCACTTTGGGTCCCCACTCTGCACTCCCCTCATTCACTATGATGTGATTTTTTGTTCTTTGATGCCTCATAACTGATCCCATCAAGACCTCATGATATGATTCACACAGACTGATGTGCTTCTTCCATCTGGGCTTTGTTGCTTCTCAGCCAGATGGCCATTTGTTTTTCTTTAAGACCTCAGACATTGTATCTTTTGATAGTTGGGTACCCAGTTTTCTTCAGCACATTTGCTTATGCACCCGCTTTGTCTTCTGTGATTATGTCAGGAAGGTGAGCATCATGGAATACCGGTTTCATAGAACATAGTGTCCGTGCTTGCTTTGGTGGCACATATACTAAAACAAGCTGTTCTTGCATTGAGGGAGGGCCAAGGTTGGAGGATTTCTTTTAAAAAGAAATATCCTATACATATAGCTCATCTGAATAAATGCAATCAACAATAGTATCCTATTGAAACTTCCATATATTTGGTTCTTTTTCTACCCTTTCCCAACCCTCCCTCCCCCTCAATAACCCATCCTTTCCTTTAAGTAGTTTTGCTTCAGTGCAAGAAAAGCTTGAGGCCTATTTTCTGATTTAAAAATTATAGGAGAATGCTTCAAAATTTAATGGATAATTTAATTAATTACATTAAAAGATAATTGAGTTTTTCCATGAACATTCTGAAGCTACCTATAGTGTCCATAGCAAGTGAAAATTATTATAATGAAGATTTCTTTTCTACACATATGAGAAAAAATGTACATAACACTAAAGCAAAGAGAGCAGGTTCCTACTTTTGGGACTGCCCCTGAAGAAAAATAAGCTCAAATTATTTTTTTTACATAAGACATATTTATAACTGGAAAAAATAGACTTGTCTCAGTTTTTCTTCTTTACACATTTTCACATTTAAATAACTAACATGGAAGAATACATGTTTGGCTTATAACATAAAACACCGTCACTCATTATGTGGCTTATGTGTTGCTCTTTACTAGAAGTCATGTCAATAATATTTCAAATGCTAGTAGGTGTACAGCCTTGGGAGGATATTTCAGACTAATATACACTGTAAAGAACTTGTTGTACTTCTAAAAATTGGCAAGTGAAACACTCATGAATAATGTGGCGTAGTGCCAGAAGATAAGCTTTTTGAGTTGGAAAGCATGCAAAATATAATTGGAAAGAGCTACCTCCTTTAGGTTTAGGTGATCTTAGTAAAATAGAATTAAATTTGGGGGACCGTCATTTGCTGATGTGGCACAACTCAAAATGAAAAGAAACTACTATGAACATCCATTAATCATAAGAATGTGAAATGTGCAAAGTATGAGCTAGAAATATTGAAGCTCATCAAAAATAAAATGGAACAAAAAGTTTTATATCCTAGGAATTGATGTTTAAAATAGACTGTTACTGACCATTTTGAATCAGACATAAATGGCTTAGCATTCAACACATAAAAGAACATTTCAAAAAAAAAAGAATATTTCAAGATTTATCTTGAAATGCAATATGTCAGTGGCAGGATACTATTCATACACCTACAAGAAAAACTAGTGAATATAATTAGTATTGCAACTAAAGCGCAAACAACTAATGCTAATGATAAAGAAGGGGAATTTTTACCAACTTTCTTTTTCTTCTGAAATTCATATTGAATTAAATTAAGATACATTTATTGTTACTTGGGATTAGGCATCTCCAAAGAGGAATATCCTTTATGGCATATGCTGACAAAGTGGTGTGACAGTGAGTTCAACATTAGCAAGGTTCTGACAAAGGCTAGGAGAGCAGGAAGGGCAGGGGACAGGATTGGACAGTGCTTTGTTCTGTGGTCCACAGGATTTCTATGAGTCAGAATAACCTTGAGGGCACTTCATAACAAGATTACAAAAGACAGTTTAGAATGTGGTAGATCATCCAAGGGGCAAAATTATGAAAACTTCTTAAGCAGAAACAAACACCTTTAGAGAATGAGATACTGGACCTGGGAATAAAGGACCCCGTTCTCTGGAGCAATCTCAATTGACATAACATCCACAAAGATAATGTTCTACTCCCTACTTTAGTGAGCATTAACTGTGGTCTTAAAGACTCAAGAGGAGACATTGAAGGTGCAACTATTGGTCTTGCTCCCCACGGAAGGAAGAAGGGTGACAAAAATGAAAGAAATATAGGCCCGTCTGGTTCAATGGAACAATGAGTCACATGAACATCAGCTGCCCTGGATCTGAGACCAGAACATCTAAATAATCACCTTACCAATATCAAATACCCTCAAAGGAACCACATTATAAGATCCTGGATAGAGATGGAGAAAATGTGAAATACTCAAAATCATCAGTGACCAGGATTAGTAGTCAAATAAGCAGTAAGCTAATGCTAGGGATATTTTCAACCTTCAACTCTAAATGAATTGTGTTAGTCTGGGTTGTCTAGAGAAACAAATTCAGAGACACTCATATACATACAAGAGAACATTATATGAATGAGTAATTACATATTAACAAACATCCCACTCAAGATCAAATCCACAAGTTAGATATTAGCTCATATATCTGATACCAGTCTATAATTACTTACTTCTTCAGACTCACACAATACATGAAATGACACCGAATGCAGGAAGATCATAGGCCAGTGGGTGGAAAGTCTTGTGGAGGCAGTAGAAGTGGAAGCATCTCAGCAGTGGCATGGGTCTCTGTGAGGCTCCTCCACTTCCATGACTCTGGTTTCATCAGGGGTCTCCATGCGACTTGTCAACAGAAAGACAAGCAGAATGTCTCTGTGTATCTGGCCTCCAATGAGCTATTTATCTCTGTGGTGCCTCTGCATAAGGTCATCAGAGGTGACTTGATTGACAGGCTAAACTCCACCTCATCAATCTGAGTAGTCTCATGTTGGCACCAGAATAAGCAACTACCACATTGACCTCATCCCTATGGCTCAAATTACAAAAGAACAATAAAAAGCATAGTAAAATTAGAGAGCTGTGCACACATTAAAGTAATCAACCCATGCTCTGGATTTCAAATGCCAGGGGCAACAATTTAAATAAGGACAAAATTTAGAAAGAGGAATGAAAGTTAGAAATGTGGGAATAAGTTGGATAAGTGATTGTGATAGGTAGATTTATGGTGCCATCATGGCCAAGAAGAACATGTGAGATTATTAAGGTCACAGTTTTATTGAAGGGCAAAAAGATAAATGGCTCAGCAAGCCCCACCTGTCTCTCTCTTGCTTTCTGGTGATCACATCATAGTGGGGTTGCCTTAGCTAGTTCTCTGCCTCAACTTACAAGCTACACTACCCATGGGACACCCAACCCATGCATCATGTTGCTAGAGTTTGAGATTCCTTTGAGACCTACTTCACTATGCTGCTAGTATATACATGATTTGAACTTGGACTGTCATATCCTATCATCTAGCTGACAGTTAGTGACCTGCCCTGTTATTTGCTGCCTGTAGCTGGACTTCCTATCATATCAAATGCATGATAATCAAGGGCCTCTCCTGTAACCAGCACTTCATCTATTGGTTGTGATTCTGTAGATATCAGCTTTGCGACTTCACACCATGAATTAATACAATCTACTCTAGTAAAAGTGGCAGGCATATCCATGTCTTTACTGGTAGAGATAGCTTCGCTCTACAGAGAATGCAGCTGTCTGCTTCATTGACCTTGTACCCAACAGGCCTCCTGAGTTGAAGGACTTCCAATATATCAACTGTCTCACAGAAGGGAGTTGAACTGAACCCTCTGTATTGTTATGTGCTTTGTGGGCTAATTAGCATATCTACATATCTATAAATAGATAGATATAGATATTCTGGTTTTGTTTCTTCAGAGCACCTTGCCTAACACAATTGTTGCCAGGAGTGGTTCTAGAGAAACAAGATAATAAATACGGGTTTCACAAATTGGCTCTCCAGCCTGATTAGGCTTACCAGCCCTGGTCATGCTATCTCTACCAGTGTGGAAGAGGTGTGTGGATGGACCTCTCTGAGTTGGCCAAGAATGTAAAGATAGCTGTGTCTCATGTGAATGTTCACCAAAGGGTTACTCTGAAGAGGACTTTCACAGTCAAGTGGATAAGATGACATGCACTGTGGAGACCAGTCCTCCTCTTTCCTCTGCCACTCCTGTTATTGCCCAATAGGCACATGAACAAAGTGGATATGGTGACAGTGATTGAGGTTATGCATGGTCACAGGAACATGGAATTCCACTTACTGAGACTGACTTTGCTACTGCCTCTGATTAGTGTCCCATCTACTAATAGCAGAAACCATAACACATTCCAAGATTTTGGACCATTCCTCGGGTAGCTAAACCAGAAAACTAGTGGCTGATTAATTACATAGTAGCACTGCTTTCATGGAGGGGGCAGCATTTTGCTCTTACTCCATAGATACTCACTCTGGATATGAATTTCCTGTCCCTGCATGCAATGCTTTTGCCCAAACTACCATTTGTGGACTTAGAGAGTGCCTTACCCACCAGCATCACATCCCACTTAGCATTCTTTCAGATTGAGGAACTCAATTCAAAGCAAACCAAGTGTGGCAATGGGCCCATGCCCATGGAATTCACTTGCTGCACTATGTTCCTCATCATCCTGAAGCAGCTGGTTTGATACGATGATGTAAGGGCCTCCAGAGGACCCAATTATGGTGCCACCTGGGTGCAACAACTTGCAGAGCTGGGACAATGTTCTCTATAAGCATGTACACATTAAAAATTAGCAGCTAATATACAGTGCTGTGTCTTCAATTGGGTCAGAATTCATGGGTCCAGGAACCAAGCTTGAAAGTTGGAGTGGCACCACTCACTATTACTCCTAGTGACCCATTTGCAGCATTTTTGGTTCCTGTCCAGCAACCCTCTGTACTTCTTGCCTGGAGGTCCTGGTTCTGAATGAAGGAACTCTCCCTTCTGGAAACCCAGCATGGATTCCACTGAATTGGCCACTGAGAACGTCTCCTGGCCACTCTGAGCTTCTCAAGCCTTTGGATCAACAGTTCAGGAAGAGTGTCACTGTACTGAGTGGTGTGATTGATCCTGGTTACCAAGGAAAAGTTGACTGGTTTTATGTAATGGAGGTAAAGAAGAATGTGTCTGGAATCCAGGAGATCCAAAAGGCCAATGATGCCATGCCCTTTGATTAAAGTAAATGATAAACTACAGCACCCTAATCCTGACAGAACATCTAATGATTCAGACCTCTCCAGAATGAAGGTCTGGCATCACCCCACTAGGCAAAGGACCATGGCCAGCTTAAGTGCTCACCAAAGGCAAAGGTAATACAGAATGGGTAGTAGAAGAAGGTAGTTCTACCTATCAGTAAGGTCTGCATGATCAATTGCAAAAGTGAGGTTTGTGATTGTCAGTTTATTTTATTTATATGTGCTTAATGAATATTTTTGTTTTGAATGATGAATCACAAAATTAAATTCTGAGTGTTTTCATTTATATGTGTGATAGATATTTGATGTCAGGTATAAGAGTGATTTCATTAATAGCTGGAAATTATATATGGCTAAAAAATTGTGTATAGATGCCAAGTTGGCAAGGGGTAAACTATGATACATAGATTTATTTTGCCAAACTCGTCAATAGGTACATGTGGAAGTAGTAAGGTCACAGTTTTATTGAAGGGCAAAGAGAAAAATGATTCTGCAAGCCCTGTCTCTCTCTCTGTGTGTCTCTGTCTCAATGTCTCTTGCTTGCTAATGATCAGACTAGTGTGCAGCTGCCTTAGCTAGTTGTCTCATTTTGTGAGCTTTACTAACCATGGGACACTCAATTCATGGATTGTGTTGCTAGACCTTGAGATTCCTTTGAAATCTACTTTGCCATGCTGTGATGTATACATTATTTGAGCTTGGATTGTTGTATCCTGTCTCTGGCTTACTGTTGGTGAACTGCTCTGCTGTTTGCTGCCTATAGCTGGACTTCCTGCATGGCTCTACAGAAGACTCAGCTGTCTGCTTCCTTGATCTTGGTACCCAGCAGCCCTTGTGAATTGAAAGACTTCCAGGATATTAGTGGTTTCACAGAAGTGAGTTGAACTGAGCCTTCTGTACTGCTGTGTGGGTTAATTAGCTGCTATAATCCTTCATGCTGTATATATCTGTGTATGTATATATATGTGTGTGTGTGTGTGTGTGTGTGTGTATGTAATCATATGTGCCTGGTTTTGTTTCCCTGAAGAAGCCTAACCTACTGATGGTACATTGTAGGGATTGGAACAAATGAGATGAAATAAAATATGTATGAACTGTTGAACCATAACTCAATTCACAATTTTTTAAATGCTTAAATTATATGTATATATAGAAAAAAAGAAGCAGAAATTATATTACCATAAGAATTTCTGATAATTCACTATAAATCTATACAGTGTTTGTTTTCCCAAAATTCACTAAAATGTTTATTTTTCTTAATATGTTTTAACTTGGTAGTAAAGTTTATTTTGGTAGTAAAGTTTAATTTGGTATCAAGGTCCTATGTGCCAAAAATGTTGATCTACCACTTAGCCAGGATTGAGAGAGGGAATAGCAATTGCTGCATTTTCTTATTCCTTTACCTGATCAATATATAGACACATTAAAACCTGGAGTTCTGTGTAACAAGAGGGTAATGTTTCATCATTGTTTCCATAAGAAGCTAAAAATAAAATGAATAACCTTTTCATAATCAATACTTTTGCAAAATACTAATTTCCCTTCAGATGTTATAAATCATGTAAACAGATTGTACTCTGCTGTGACTTACACCATCCATCTACTTAATTTCTTGTAGCTTAAAAAAATTTGGATTTTTTTAGTTAATCTGTGATTTATCTCCCAATCATATTCAATGTAACTAGAAAAGTTTTAATCACCTAAAACATATCAATTGCTTCAATTTATCAATACAAATCTGAATATACAGACAAAGCAAAAATAAGATATTAGTGTTTGATATAAACCTAGGAAGATTAATGAAATTATTTTGCTTGTTGAAACTTTGATTTTCACACTAAAATATGAGAAACTTTTTAAAAGTGTTTATATTAACAACACAAAATTTTATCTTTGTAGTCTATTTTAGGCCACTCAAGTTAGTCCTAAATCCCCAATTTCTCTTGAGAATTATTTCAAGGTGCTTATTTATAGTAAAGAAGTGTTCATAAGATTGCCAATTGATTGCACTTTTATATATATGGGTATATGTACCCAATCCAAGCTCACTACAATTGTCAATTCTCACCGTCAACAACCCTATAAAACCTACAAATATGTATGTAGGAATATTGTCTGTCAGATTTACATGTGGGGATGGGTATAGTCCCAGTTTGCCATTCATACTTGTTCACATTGACTGTCTCCTAGATTATTGGTTGTTATTAGTAATAGCACATAATTGTGTATATAATAGAATTATTGTGTGTAACTTTTGCGAATGTCTCTGTGTCCTTTGTCTTCGTGCTGATCCTCCCTTTAATGTATATGACCTTTGCAATAGCCCACGTTAATATATGTCTGTCATCTAATTAGGTATTCCTTAAAACCCTTCTCCTTCCTGGTGAAACATTAAAGAATGTATCTTTTTTGTGTGTAAGCATTCCTTTGCTTGTATGGCTGTACTTCCTCTAAGACAGATTAATTTGGTCTGGCACACAATGGTGCTTTCAATATTCATCACACAATCATAATTTAAATGTATAAATTCTTCTCTGGTCTAACTAATTCATTATCTAGCTTTCATCTGCATAACAGGAGACTGAAAATACAAAGACCTAGGGTTAGACTCACTTTAGTCTACATAATGATTTTGCTCTTTCACACTTTAAAGAGATCTTGTGAAACAGATTTTCAATACATTGATTTCTTGAGTTCTATATCCATAAGAATTTCTTGTGGATACAAATAAAGTGAAATTCATGACAATTTAAATCCTTTCTCCATTTTTCATTCTGTTGTCCACTGATCCAATTGTGAGGATTTTTGTTTTCTTTACAATAAGTTATAAAACACTGAAGGCTATGTTCTTCGATTTTCACTACTAACTGTTTTGATTCCTCTTAGCTTTCAGCAAGATTATATTGCCAGCATATTGCAGGATGTTAAGAAATCTTTCTCAAATATTGCTACCATGTTCTTCTTCCGATAGTCTAGCTTCTCAAGTTATCTTCTCACCGTACAAGTTGAGTAAATATGGTACATGTCATAGTCTCAACCTGTCAACCTTGACAGGTTTCCAGAATTAAATCATGTAGTGTGTTGGTATAAACTGGGGGAAAAATCGTAGACATTCATATGTGCCTTAAGAGAGTTTAATATCAAAAAGTAATTGTATATAATAGCTCACCCCAACACAGCCCAATTCAAGTCCATAAGTTTGATATTAGCCCATATATCTGATACTAGTCTTTAAATTCCTCTTCAGACAACTACAACACATGCAATGATGCCAAGTGGAGGAAGATCACAGGCCCATGGATAGAAAATCCTGTGGATTGAGCAGTGATGGAAACATCTCAGAGCTTGCTAGGGTCTCCATATGGCTCTTCGAGCTCCAGGTCTATAGCATAGATCCATGTGTCTTGTCCATAGGAATGTGTCACAGGGAGGGAGTGTTTATCTCCTTAGCATCTCCAATTGAGGTCATGAAGAGAAGACCTGATTGACAGGCTAAACTTCACCCTTTCACTCTTAAGTATCAAATTGACAACAGATTATGTAACTACCATATGCAGTATAGTTCTGTTCCATCCTAATGTGTTCCTCTTGGCCTATATACTGTTTCCACATGAGCCCAATTACATGCTATATAACTCACTTCTCAATGATATCAATGGCTAAATAAGTCATACTGTTGAATGTCTTTGCATAGTCAATAAAATACAATTAAATTCTATTTGTGGGATTGACTTTCAACCAAGATCCGGTACGCATTAGCAATCATATCCCTCACTCCAAGTGCTTTTCTGATTCTAGTATTAATTTCCAGTACTGGTGGTGTAGACGTTATGTGTTAGGCCAGGACCCACAAGGTCCACAATGTGAAACCACCAGTGAGCTTTTCTTCACGGGACAAAGAAAGGGCTTGCTACTGTCATAAAGGTTGTCTTAGAAACTCACAGGGGGAAGTTCTATCCTTTACAATAGGATTGCTATGAGTCAGTATCAGTGGAATGGGAGTGAGGTTTTTATTTGTTTTGTTTTGTTTTTGCTTAGTGTCAATGTTGTGCTGCAGCTGGTTTTAAATTACAGTCAACAAAATTTACCTACATGTGACATTAATGACATTGATAGATAATTTCCATGTTGTGTTGGGTCACCTTTCTTTGGAATGGGCACAACAATGGATCTATTCTGGTAAGTTGACCAGGTAGGTGTCTTTCAAATTTATTGACAATGACTGCTGAGTGCATTCGTTTGTTGAAATTTTTCAATTGTTATTGTCCAACTCCTGGAGTTTGATTTTCACTAATAATTTTAGTACAACTTGGATTTCATCATCAATTGTTTATCATATACTTATTGAAAGGGATGAATGCCAGCTTTTTTTTTTTTTTACAAAATAACTCTATTTATTCCTTTCTTTTTAGCGATTCTTACATCATCCAGTGTATTTCCCATAGACTCCGTCAATACTGTAACTCAGGCTGAGCCCCGGTGGCATAAGTGGTTGAGTGCGGGACTGCAGTCCGCAGACTTGGTGGTTCAAATCCAGTGGCGGCTCTCAGGAGCAGCGCTGAGTAGTGTCCACGACCACCAGAGGGTAGTGATGCCTCCCCACAAAAAAATACTGTAACTTAAGGCCTGTATGTATTTTTTCCAATTCTTTGGCTAGAGTTATTTTTGTGTGTGGGGGGGCATCACTGCCCTCTGGTGGGAGTAGGAGGCCCAGCCTTGCTCCTGGAGAGCTGCTGCTGGATATGAACCTCCAACCCTGTGCACCGCAGTCCTGCACATAACCACTATGCCACCAGGGCTCAGCCCCTGGCTAGAGTTCTGCCGAGTGTATTTTTCCTTTGGTTTTTGTACCTGCGGTCTCTATATATTTCATTATAATGCTGTACTTTGTCTTTTCAAGCTGCCTTTTAATATGTTTTGTTTGACTCCTTTATTTAATAATTCCTTCCTTTTGCTATAGCTTGATTAAGAACAAGTTTCAGATCTCATTTGACATTAGTTTGGTCTTTATTTTCTTTCTTATCTTGTAAATTATATTTTACTTTCTCCATTCATGATGCTTTCGATGTCATCCCACATTTTTTTTTGTCTCTGGTTATGAATGTTCTATGCGTAATGTTTTTGCAATGGTTTTTACAAATTCATTTGGCATATATTGTGTCATATTTGGCTCTTGTGAATTTGTTTTAATTTTTTTCCTTAAACTCCAAGCTGAACTTACATGTGAACTATTGATGATTGTTTCAGTCAATCTGTATCTTTGGTTTGACTAATAATAATGAGCTTCTCCATGGTTTTTCCACAGATATAGTCAAATTGATTCCTACATTCCATACCAGACAAGGTCCAAATGTAGAGTCACCATTAGTGTTGTTGACATAAAATACTTGTATTAAAGAATTTGCATTTTTTCAAAACTTTATCATACAATCTCCAGCTTCACTTCTATTAAAAAGGCCACTTCTTCTTTGCTTACAATTTTCACATTCTAATCATCAGTAATCATCACAGCATTCTGAATGCAAGTTAATCAACTTCAAGCTGAAAAAAATTGTTCAATTTCTCCAAAATCGGCTTTTCTTGCTCATTGTGCAAATTTAATTACTAGTCTAATTAATGTTATTTTCCATATGTGTATAGGTATTATCATGTTATATCCATGTTGTATTTCGAAAATGATCTTGAGATTTTTTTATGGTGAATGTAACACCAATCCTCTTAAAATTTTCATTCATGGAACAATAAAGCATATGATTATCCAATTCAAAATGGTCAATACCAACCCATTAGATTTTATTACTCAGTCATTTTATTGGGAGCTCTTATATATAACAACCCATAAATCAATTATATTAAGTGAACTTGCACAGATGTTGTCATCATCAATTTTAAAACTTTCTTTATTAGCCCTTTATATCAGTCTCTCTTTATTTTCTCCCTCCCCACCCTACCACTCTTGAGAACCCTTAATATATAGTATATATGTATTACAATATATCTTACACCATCTGATATAACCCTTCCAATTCTGATATGTGTTCTACTTGATGGGCATTAAACCACCATTATTGCTATCAGTTCCCCCTCCTTCCTTCCCTTTTCCCTTCCCAAACTGATGAAATTATTACCCCATTACTGTTTGTAAGGGGTTTGGTCTAATTTAGATTCTGTGTATCAAAATCTCTTATCTGTACCAATGCACATACACTGGTCTAGAAGGTAGGACTGAGGTAGAACTGAAGTCATAATAGTCTTTGTGGGGGCGGGGGGAGCAGGAGGGGAAAGGATAAAAGAGCTAGAGGAATGTTGAGTATTTTTTTGTTGCTATTCTGCATCATGGATGTATTATCCCTCCCACACGACCCTTCTGAGAGAGAATGTCCAATCATCAACAGATGGACTTTGGGTCTGCACTTGGATCTCTCTCTTTCACAATCATATGACTATTTGTTTTTGAAGTTCTCATACCTGTTCTGTGGACACGTCATGATCAGACTGAGGTGCCTCTTCTAGGTAGGCTTAGTTGTTCCCCTGCTAGATGGCTGTTTGTTTGACTTCAAGCCTTTAAGACTCCAGATGCTATATGTTCTAGTAGCCAGGCACCATCCAGTTTCTTCAGCACATTTGTCTGTGCACCCAGTTTACCTTCATTGATTGTGTTGGGAAATTTGTTATCACCCAGTTTTATGCTATTTTAAGAAAGTGTTCTTGTGTTGAGGGAAGACTTAAACAGAGACCCAAAGCCTATCTGCTACCTTAATATATTACCATAAAATACATGAACATAGATCAATACCCCTCTCTATGTATTAAAATATTTAAATATATACATGACTATATTTATACTTCTATTTATACTTTTTACTTCTTAGTTCTTTTTTTATTTCCTTTGGCCTTCTTCTTGCCTCACCCTTCCTTTACCTCTCAGTACTTCCTCTTGGCTAAGTTATGATTTATCATACACCACCAGGAACACTACACCATCATTGTTAATTTTAGATCTCTTAATGTCCCCCTGTTCTTGATATTATTGGATCACTGAATCCTTCCCCATGAACCTCTTATTTAATTACCACCACCCACTCCAAACCCATCGATCCCATTTCCATTTCTTTCTCCTTGATATTGCATATTCTTCCTATCTTATATAGATAGTCATTAAAATATTTACCATCCCATTTTAACTCACTCATACCTAGCATATAGATCCAATGTCATTTTTAATGACTTTACATTTTTCTAAATTCACAATTTGTACAATCCATGACCTGATTATTAAGGGTAGTTTTCAGTTGCCCTTTCTCATTGTGATTCATACCCCATGGGCAAATTCAAGTCTTGAAAGCTTGACTACATCTATATAAAAGTCAACTCTCCTTTGAGGAGACATTTGTTTCCCAGCTATATTTTGAAGGCCTTCCAACCTGAATGACTCAGCTTTCAAAATTATGCCAGAAATGGACTTGCTGCTATTCATAAGGTTTTCAGAGTCAAATACGTCAGAAGTGGAAAGCCTATTCGTACTTCTCTGTCTGGACATTCCACTAAAAGTTGCTCACTGTGAGTGGCACTGCTGGAGTGCCCTGCTGAAATAGCAGTGACATGGCTTCCAGAATTGCTGAAAAAAGCATGCTACAACAGCGCAACCCTCTGACAGATGAATGGAGTGTGCAACACTCTAGGTGCAATTATGTGGTAATGAACATCATGCAAAAAACACCATTCATTTTATTTTTTTCAATATCCTTGAGATATATTTATTGCTTAATAATCTATCTTCCAGTCACATGGCCTTTGTAAGGTCTTTAAGTTTTGTTCTCTTAAAAGCTTTGATAATAAAGGAAGCTTCTACAATTTAACTTAGTTTTATTGTGTACTTGAAATTTCTCCAGCTGTCCTCTTTTACTGTGATAGCTGATCAAATTTTAATCTAGTTTAGGGAACAATCACTACCCAAAGGGATATAAAACAAATGATAGCTGCTCAATGAGCAGTAAAAATCAATGAGGTGAAAAACTTTTTTTTTCTTAATTCCAAATTTATTTACACAGTCCATTGAGTCCTATTTGGCTACTTATTATGTCATTTTGTTTACATTCTATTACATTTTTCACATATACTAAAATTATTAGAGATATTTGTGTTTTAATCTGTATAGATTAAAATGTATATTAAAGACTGTGCTCTTGAAAATAAAGAAAATGGTAATCATTGGTAATGGAAATTAAATTTTCATTGCAAAGTTTATAAAAATGATTTATAAGATTGTGTGTGAGAATAAATAAATCAACAATTTGAGATTTAACATTGCTTTAGTTTAAAAGGCTAAAAGTTTATAAATGGATAACTTGGAATTGAACAAAACACCCTTTGACTATGTCTGCATTCTAATTTAAACAATTATCTATCTTAACGTGTGGAAAGGAAAACCTTAGTGACAAGTTTAAGTTTAATTTAAGGTCACTTTAACTATAAATTGAAACCACAATTTTGAACATCAACAAATAATTTTAAAACTTCAAGTGATTGTTAATGTCCTTTGATTATATGACAAATAGAGTTAGTGAAGTCAAATACACTAGTTAATGAATAAAGGGAACAATAAGATGCTATAATATTAAAAAGATGGCAGACTTATCTCTTCACTTTTAAAAGTAATCATATTTTTAAATATTGTAAAAGCTTCCCCCAAGTTAATTTAACAAGTTGATTAATAGCATATTAATAAGTGCAAATTTTACATGGATGCTTTGACTTCCTTGAATTCTTATTACAGAAATTGGACTAACAGAAAGTATCTTTTAATGTATTCTTTCCATTGACAGAGAGAAATTGTAAAAGTTCCACATAAGATTCAATCACTTCTTCTTAAAGTGTCCAGTAAATTATGCAAAGGGGTTGGTGCAGAATGGAAAAGAGCCTTCTCATGATCTCAGCACCTTATTGGTGCTCTCTTTTGGTAGACATGAAAGAACCTTTAAGAAGAGAATATACTATAAATGATTTTTTTTAATACAAGATGAACAAGGAGTATCCTGGTGGCATACTGGTTATGCATCGGGCTATGATTCATAAGGTAGGCAGTTCCAAACCACAAGCAGCTTTTCAGAAGAAAGACTGGGCTTTCAACTTCCATAAAAAGGCTCTGAAACCTACAGTGTGTCACTCTGACTCAGCATTGACTAGATGGTAGTAGATTTTCTTTGGGGGTTAATGAACATTCCATCCAGTTAAAATAAATATATAATTCCATTTGCTACCTCAGACGAAAATAAAAATAAGCTGTAATTGTTTTCAAAAGTTTAAATGTTAACACAGTTATAAATGAGATGAAAATGTGAGCTTTAATAGCACTTACCATATATGTTGTATGGAATCATGGAGCCTGTACTGTTAGAATAGTGGATATTAGCAATAGTTAAGGGTTATTGTGTCAACCTGGCCAGTGGACACAAGTGGGCTTCATTGAAAGGAAGTTTAATCAACAGGCAGGGAGATAAATGGTTCAGTGGACCTCACCTGGGGGTTCTCTGATGGTCAGACCAGTGTGCGGTTGCCTTAGCAAGTTTTCCGACTCAACTGGCAAGGCCTACTTCCTGTGAGACAGCCCTGAGGAGAAGCCGCATGGAGCTACCCTGATGTAGCCTTAGGTGCTGGACAAGTCACGTGCAGATGCCTGCTAGTGCTGAGATGCTTATAGCTTTCGGCTTTCCTCCTCCATTTGCTGTCATTGCATGTGTTTTGCGAGATTGGGGAGGACTTAATAGATTGGTGTAAGGACATAGAGGCTATTGTTGGACCTATGAGCTTGGACAACACTGGATTGGGATGGTTTCTTACCCTTACACTTACCCTTTATATAATATAATCTCTTATAAAATATGAGTGTTGTTAGTCTGGGTAGACAAGAGAAACAAATTCATAAACATTCATATGTGTAGAAGCAACAGTTTTATAAACAAGAGTGAACGTACATTTAAGAAAACATCCCAACCCAGTCCATTCCAAGGTCCTAAGTCTGATACTAGCCTGTATGTCTGACACCAAACTATAAAATCCTTTTCACACTCATGAAACACATGCAATGATGCCAAATGAAGAACGATCACAAGCCAGTGGGTAGAAAGTCTTTGGCTCCAGTGGCGTTGTGAGCCCCTCAGCGCTGCCAGGGGTCTCTGTGGCTTCTCTGGATTCAAAGGTTTGGTAGCATCGTTTCCCCCTTCAAAGTACCCTCTATTGCACTTTATGCATTTGTCAAATATGAGATCCCTTTCTTGGGAACATGTTTCAAACTCATTTGTTTAATGGCTGACAGCACCTCCCCCATTTTTTTCTTGACCTCTTCTATGTCTTCATATTGCTGTCTTTTCATATCACTCTGTGTTAGTCTAGATAGACTGGGTAGTCATTTATAGACACTCATATGTGTATAAGAATGGGCTTTATATACAAGAGCAACTGAATATTGAAAAAAAAATTTCAGCCCAGACCAGATCTAGTCCATAAGTCTGATATTAGACCATATGTCCGATACCAATCTATAAATTTCTCTTCAGATTTAGGCAACAATTCAGCATGCAATGATGCTGAATGTAGGAAAATCACAGGCTAGTGGATAGAAAGTATTGTCGATCCAATGACAATGGAAGTATATCAATGCAGATAGGGTATCTTCACATGGTTCCTTAACCTCCAAATGAGGTCACCAAGATGCAACCTGATTGGTAGGCTAAATTCTACCTCTTCACTCTAAGTCTCAAACTGATAACAGATTATGAAACTACCACACCCTTTATATTAACAGAAACAAAAAGAAGTCACACAGAGTCATGTCAGGTGAGTCAGGTGCATGGAGCAAGAAAGGCATTCTGATTTTTGCCAGAAGCTGACACACTGAGAAGATTGCATGAACAGGTGCATTGTTGTGGTAGCAAAACCAGTCTTCAGTCTGCCACAGATCACACCTTTCCCCCACCCCAGCCCCCACACATGGTTACATAATCTTTTCAGAACCTCTAAAGAGAAATCTTGATTAACAATCTGACCTGGTGGAGAGAACTTCAAATGCACTATGGGTTGACATTTTTGTCTGTTCAGGAAATAGATGGACTTCCAGGACGAGGCATGTCATCATTCAACTTTTCATCTCTTTGGAAATGAGAAAAACCCTGTACACTTGAGTTTTTCCCATAGTGATGTTCTTGTAAGCTGTGTTCAACATCACAACAGTTTCTGTGGCATTTTTTCCCATGCAGGAAACAAAATTTCACAGTCACATGCTGGTCTCATAAATCTCATAATAGACGTCACAAAAAATAAATTTCAAGCTAAAGTGCTTTCACAAAAAAAAAATTACTGTGAATAGATAGAAACTTCCCAACTGAATGCACTAACTCAGAGCTACTCAACGCTCACCAGCATGAAAGATGCATACCACAAAAGTTCTGCTATCCCCAGAACAATTCCAATGTTGGGGTACTCCTCTCATATAGCTGAACTGTATATATACAAAATAACTGGATATATATATGTATATATAATCTTAAGATCCCATTCTAACAAAGGAGAACTAGACAGATACCTCTCCCTGTTACCCTTTTAAATCACATTTTAGTTTTCAAGAATAATTTTAATTTTACCTAAAAATAGAAGATAAAGTACAGAACATTTGAAAATACTACTTCACTCCCTGTACTCAATATATCCTCTTATTAATTTTTCCTATTTTTACTATGGATGAACAAATATTTATATACTATTATTAACTACGATGTATTGTTTACATTATTGTTTGCTCACTGTATTAGTCTTGATTTTGACAAATGTGTAATTTTATGTATCTATCCATACTATGTAATTTCAACATCCTAAATATCCTGTATGCTGCACCTCTACATCCTTCACTCTCCTCTACTCGTTCCTCAACCTTTTATACTTAGATAAGAATATATTTGATAAATTAAGAAAAGAAAGATCTTAACCCTAAACATTTCTAAGCAATCTTCCAGGTATCAAAAAGAAAAGAAATGGAAACTCAACTGGCAGAGAAATACATATCAGTCATCTCTCAAACTCAACAAGGACAAATATCTTAGTGGTTCATTGTGTTTTAAATTGGGCCAGTACCTATCTGTCTATAGCTATAATATTTATTAACCAATGGACTATTCAATTGAATGTTTCTTATTTAAGTGCTTCACTACCAGAAATATAAGTGTGCCTGTGGAATAATTTATACAAATATTTGCCTTTTATTGTAACCGGCATCAAGCCAAAATTGCAGGCCTTTCGGGGCAAGACCTTTCTAATAGTGGTTGCAAGCCTCTGTGGGAAAGGAATGAATCTGTGCAATGGAAAAGCAGTTATGAGTGACTGAGAGTGACTTTAAAGAAGCACAGAGGTAGAGATTGCCAGCTCAATGTGTGTCCTGCAGCTGGACAGCCAGTCTCTAAGGTTGAATCTTAAAGATCCATCTTTCTCAAGAATTTAGAATGTAGAATGCTATTGTGATTAGTGTTACATGATATTCTCTAAAAAAGTGGCCAAAGGTTCTTGTAATGATTAATTTTGAGCAGGCTTGGTAGAATGTGTAATTTCTTCCATAGTGAACTTCAAATAGTCAAACTCAACCGAATGACTTTCTTCCTTAATAATTTAAATGAACAGTCTCAGAGTTTACAATTAAACATTGGTTATTTGGAACTGAAATGTCATGACAAAGAGAAAAGTTTCCAGGTTAAAAACTGGAGGAAATTGAAAGATGTGTGTACCACATAAGAAGTTGGAATAATTTGGATGAAATAAAACAAAGAAACAGGAATGCAAAGGATACACAAATAAACAGAAAGAGCAAGAAGCTGAAAGAAATCTCCAAATTCTTTAGAAAGGAAATGAGTACGCTTGGATTCTGATCTCCCTATGTTTATTTCTATCTCTGTCATTATTGTAGAGTACTTGAGATGGTGTGTCTCAAAATTGCCACAAACCTTCCGTGAGAGAGTTTGAGGACTTAATGTTTCCTCCACTGAAAGGTTGGACTTCCAGAAGATGACATGAGGTAAGGTCGCTCTGCTGGATGTGAGGAGGCCAGTTCAGGAAAGTGGGGCATGCAAGTCCCCTGGGGGGTCTTTGGCAAGTTTCACACAGACAGTGCAGCTGTGCTACCAGGACCAGGACCCACTTTCTTCTCCATTTCCCCACAGCAATACGCATGTGCCCTGTGGCAGAGCAGTAGTCACTTACCTTCATCCCTCCCCCTTTTACCTGAGACCCAGGTGTGTTTCTCTGCTCCCCCAGCACGTCCCTCCTCAGCCATCCTCACCATACCGTCTTCCATTCTCCCCCTCACCGCCCCCCCCCCACTAACGCAGGCACTCCAGTTCCCAGTTTATTCTTGCCCAGGTGAGTTGAGAACCATGTCACATTGCACTCCCCCACCCAATGATGGATGAACCATTTCCAGTTTTTTCTCACCCAGGCGACCTGCAGGCTGCAGCCACAGTGTTCACCTGCAGTTCCTGCACACGTACCCTTGACGTCTGGAGGGCCATGGCTTCCTAAATGGCGACCAGCCCCATCCCCTGGCATTCCCTCCCCCAGTGAAACACATGCCAAAGTTGCCCCCATATTCCTGCCCCGTCAACCAGAGCACCATGGTCCAATGACATACTCCTCCAACCTGAGACCCATACATCATGCCTATCTGTGCCCCTTTCACTCACCCCCTTGGCAACCTGAATGTCACATCCCCCCACTTGGGAGCAGCACTCCCTTGGGGACCCCAGCTCTGGATAGCCTGATCCTCTAACACATCAGCAAGACTTCTGTTTGGACTTCCCAAGTCATTGGAAACTGGAGACCTTTATGACCTCATTAAGATAATTCCCTTTGCAAAGCCTTCCAAACTGTCCCAGTAGCAAGACCCACAGAGAGATAACCCCAGATGTCTAGGGAGGTAACCAGCCCCAGTGAATCAGCAGAACCAGCTAAAAACCACCATGTAGCTGGCCCTAGGTAGTTCTTAGCTTTATTCTTGTTAACCTCTGAGAAAATGCAATGCTTGTCTCCAGCACTCTAAGCACCACACATAGAATATCACCTCTAGCCCCAACAAAATACCATGAAGACTACAATCTACTGACTGCAGTATTCAATACAATAAATAAAGGGACATTAATCACAATATTTGATGATGACCTGATCCAAGCACCATAAGCAGACTCTGAATACCACAGAAGTGAATCTTCAGAAGCAGACTTTGAATGCCACAGAACTGAATCTTCGTAATACTGATTAGAGTCATATTGGATATGAGGGAATGAATGCAGAAGAAAGACAAAAATAGAATAAAGTCCATATACTGATAGGAAATACAATAGGTAATGGACAATGCAGCAGAAGCAAAGAAAATGATGAGACCCCACCAATAGATTAGAAAGAGCAGTGAATCATAACAGTGACCTTGAAGATAGCCAAGCAAAAGTGAACAAATGTGAAAGAAAACCAGATAATTAAATAATAAAACCTGAGAACAATGAGTGATGCTTTGAAAAAAAAAAAAACAATACCCAAGTAATTGGGTGTGGCAATCCCCTAATCTAATCTGCTGTCAATTTGAGGATTAAGAGTGTAGGGGTGGAGTCTAGCCTGCCAACCTGAAGATAGCCAATGAGATCTCTGTGTGGGTTTCTCCTTCGAGTTCTGGGAAGTCTGGTTGTATTTCCCCCTTGGAGGTGAGATACTCACTATTTGGTTCCTTAGAGGTGCTCTACTGACAAGATACAAGGCTGATTCCCTGTGAGACATTCCTAAGGAGAAGCCACATGGAACTACCCTAGTGCCCTGAGCTGAACAAGTCACACAGATGCAACCAGACCTCTGAAGCCAGAGAAGCCACAGAGAGACCCCTTCTAGTGCTGAGATGCTGCTACCACCACTGACTTTGCAACCACCAGCCTGTGATCTCCTTGCATTTGGCATCATTGCATATGTGTCATGAGTGTCTGGAGAGGACTTAAAAGTTGCTATCAGATATATGGGCTAATATCAGACTTATGACTTTGGATTGAACTGGGTTGGGATATTTTTATAATATGATTTTTCTTATATACATATGTGTGTTTATGAATTTGTTTCTCTAGTCTACCCGGACTAACACATTGGGATAACAAAGCAATATGTAAAGAAGAAATTCTTAATCAAAATAGCAAAGGAATTCCTGAAACAAAACATCCCCAATATAATAAAAGAATATCCGACAAATATCCAGGAAGCAGAGTGGACCCTAATTTGACAGAATTCCAGGAAGAACACTCTAAGGTATACAGTAGTGACATTATCTAACTTTGAGTGAGAGGGGATAAATCATAAGGACAGCTAGAGGAACTCTAACTTCCCCTTCTACTATGATAGAGAGTTTGGCTGGGGAGATCATTCTTGGGCTACAGGTATTCTCTTTTAACTCTCTGAAGATGCTGCTCTAGTCTCTCCACTTCTGCTGATAAATCTGGACATAGTAGTATCTGATTACTCTTGTAGGTGACTTCATTCTTTTCTCTATGTGCAAAATACAAAAGTAACTGCACAGAAATGACTGCTGTCATCTCCATCAAAATAGGCATAAAATTGCTATATTTTTATTAGGTACCATTGAATAAATTCTGATCTAACACAATAAATTGCTGCAATTAGCTAGTTCAGAAATTAGCATGTACAATTAAAACCTCTCTGCCTGCAAAAAAAATAACACTCAGTGAAGTACATCCTATGGAGAATTAACTACTAAAGACTGCTTAAATCAGCAGATTTATAAAAGGAAACTTCAGGTTTTCATAAAACTGTGTATCCACAATAGGACTCTTTCTGGTTTATGGCTACAAAGGAAGATAAATGAGGGCATAAATCTATATTGTCTTATTCTCTTTAATATGGCATGAACTGAAATCATATTCTGACAATGAAAACAAATGTGAGGAATTTAGAAAGAAAGGGACAAACAGAAACATTCACTAAGAAAAATAAACAAAACTGTTAATCTGGGTTGACTAGAGAAATAAATGCACCGACATGTATAAGATAGTGTTTTGGCTGAGCCCCAGTGGCGTAGTGGTTGTGCACGGGACTGCGGCCCACTGGGACGGAGGTTCAATTCCAGCAGTGGGGCTGGGCCTCCTACTCCCACCACCGGAGAGCAGTGATGCCCCCAAAACATAAATAAATAAGATAGTGTTTTATATCAAAGAGCAATTGTACCTTAAGAAAACATTCCAGTCCAGTCCATGTCAGGTTCATAAACTGATACTAGCTCATATGTCTGATACCAGTCTATAAATTCCTCTTCAGACTTACCCAAAAGATGCAATGATGCTAAATACAGGAAGATATCCAGCCATTGGATAGAAAGTCATGTAGGCGTGGTGGCAGTAGAAGTACCTCCACGTGGCTCCTCCAGCCTAACATGTTTACGCAGCAGGAAAGGGAAGGCAGAGAGAGTGTGTCCCACCTCCATGGAGGAAGACTGGAGTTTCCAGAATCCTCAGGAGAAGGCCATGCCCACATAGAGGCCCCACTGGCTATGATCTGATTGACAAGGTAGGCTCCACCCTTTTGTTCAAGTTGACAGGAGTTATGTAGCTACAGCAAAAACATTTTCATCATATTGATTACCAGGGAGCTTCAAAAAGTTTCCGGACTAATCCCATTGTCTTTGAACTCTATTTTTTCTACAAGCAGCTCCTTTTATTTCATGGAATACCAGTTCCAAGGTTATAAGCAAAGGGAGCACAGTGAAAGGTAGGCAATAGTTCTCCAAGACTGATGGACAAGTATTGCAAGGAAAAGGAAATGAATGTGTTTCATCAAATGCACCAGCATATGGTGATTGATTTATAATGAAAATAAGTTTGATTAGACTTATGGAAAGTAAGGTTATGGTTATATGTGCTCGTCTGGGCTGACTAGACAAACAAATTAATAGGAAATCATATGTGTATAAGAAACAGCTTTATACAAAGGAGCAATGGTGTATTGAGAAAACATCCCAGCCCAGTCTGGATCAAGTCCATAGGTCTGATATTAGCTCACATGTCTGATACTTGTCAAAAAATTCCTCTTTAGACACATGCAGCACATGCAATAATACAGAATGGTCTTGTGGATCCAGTGGCAGAGGAAGAATCTCAATGCTGCTGCAGGTCTCCATGTGTGTCCTCCAGCTTTCTGAGAGTCTCAACAGCTGGAAAGAAAAGGCAGTGAGAGAGTGTTCCACCTACAGAGAGGAAGAGAGGAAAACTCCCAGAATCCTCATGTGCTGGCCACTTGAACAAGGAAGCATTAATCAGACTGTGCTCTTATTCACGGGTTAGATTCTACCTCAATAACCTATTTCACAGGCAATATGTAACTGCCTCAATGGACAACTAGAAATGATAAAAATTGAAGGATGTTTGATGAAGAGTATATCATGACAGATACCTTAGAGGTGGACATTTGCTTAATGGGAAGGGTTAAGGGTATGCTCTGTGGATGAGTGGTGAAATGCATCAAAGATGGAAGCTACTTAGTTCAAGGATTCTGGATACTATAATAAACTGACATTTATCAGTACTTAACTGTAGTTGGATTTACCCAAACTTATTTAATATCTTCACTGAATTTAGATGATAGTTAATTGAGTAGAGTTATTAAGAAGAAAAACATGTTATAGCTAGCTAGCTAGATAGATAGATAGATAGATGGATACACATACATGCATACAGATGAGAAGTGGATGTGGAATCAAAGTTTCTTATCTTAAACCTGTTTTTTCCTTGTGTGAAGCTTGTAAACCTATACTTAAGTACAAAGATAATAGAGTTCTAAGAAATATCTAATTGTAAGATTCAAGGTTAAACTTATTTTTGTTTATAATAATCCATTAAGATATATGAAATGCTGTTAAGTAAAAATATTGAATATTGTGACTGTAGCTGTATATTGTTCAAAAATATATTTAGAAAAAGTTTTGAAAGAATTCTTCCATTTGAAATGGTATATATATATGAAATACATATTGAAACATTTGTGTCTTCTATATTTCTTTTCCTTCATTTTGAGTGATAAAAGTTGTTAAAGCATTGTTTGATTTCAGAAAATTGTCAAAAATTTTTAAGATAAACAAAACATGTCACAATTCCTGTATTATTTTCTGTTTTAGGACTTACTTGGCACTCTCTTCTGTATATCCAAAACCATCATTGAATCCTAGATTAATTGTCTGACTGGAATCAGAAATGCAGAGGAGGACAGGATTAAAGCCATGCATCCTAAACTTTCCCAATTGTGGGTTTCTAGCTTAATTAAACAGTGTGCAGAAGCACCATATATTTATGCATGAAAACACTACTTTGTTTCTCAGTGTTAATCCATATTATATTATTTTTTGAGAGTAAAGGATTTTGTTATTTCCGTGCTTTTTCATAGTAATCAATCTATAATTAAGACTAGAAATTGTCTGCTCATCCCTACTGTAGATTTGACGATGTAGAGATTCAAGCATTTTCATTTTGTATGAACAAATATGCCGAATTAGTAAAATATAACATCTTATTTTGAGTGATTTCTTTATTGAGCATTATATATTTATTGTTTTATTTTCTTTAACCTGATGTAGAATTGTGACACAGTTATAATGTAAGCAATGTTCCTTTTTCTTTAACTTAAAGTTGGGCTGAGCCCTAGTGGCGTCGTGTTTGTGCGCGGGACTGCAGCCCAGTGGGACGGAGGTTCAATTCCAGCAGTGGGGCTGGGCCTTCTACTCCCACAACTGGAGAGCAGTGATGCCCCCCACCCCCCCAAAAAAAAGAGATAACTTAAAGTTACTGGTCCAAAATGATTTTTGTGACTTCTTACTAGGGTACAGTGCCATTTTTTGAACAGTTTATGATACTGATACTGTATTTTAAATTTGCCACACCACTTGATAGTTTAGTTTCTAATCTGTTACAATAGGACACATAAATGCCCTTAATGTTAACAAGTAAAATATAAAATAGATTATTTAGATAGCCCACTTTCCCAAAGAATCATAAATAATTGTTATCCTAATATCCCATGTGTCAACATACACTTTCTCTTGTGCACATGTCCTAGCTTGGATGATAAAGTGTTGATCACCTTACTTATAATCTGCCCTTACAGCAATTAGAGTGCTGTGCAAATGGTAGTCATTCAATAACGTTATGGAGAACTAATGAGTAAGCTACGAACCTGTTCATAGTTAGACTTTATTTTGGTTAGTTCGCTTTTAAAGATATCTTGGAGCATAGTGTTATAAAAACATGATCATTCACTTTTCATATTGAACATAAAAGGAAATAGTGAACAATAGGCTCAAATTTTTGTGGGTAAATTTACTTACACTTTTATATATTACTGTGAGATAATTATATACATGTATAACAAAGTTCTATAGTTTTCGTTTGCCTCATCCTTAGCCTCTTGGTTCATTCTATTTCCTTTTATTCTCTTATTGGCTTGTTATTTTCATGATTCTTCATGGTATCAGTGCAGACAAGGCTTAAAAGATCTTTATAGAGTGGCTCTGTTAAGTATAAAATATTTCATTTATAGCTTTCAGTATTTCTTATCTATTTCTTTTGAAGAACGTGATCATGAATTATACATAACAGCACGGTATGAAATATTCAACTCATGTTCTTTTATTCCAGTTCAGCCTACCAAACAAAGAAAAAGTGGTTTGCACATAGACAAGAGAGGGTATATGAATAAAAATATGCCAGTGCCATTTAATAGCATTTTTCCACAGTAGAGTCTAGGTGAAAGCTTCACTATAACACAATGTCATACACTCAGTGAAACTCTATATAAACCGCAAAATTGACTGCAATAAAAACTTAGTTTTAAGCATATGCTTCTCCCAATACAAGTATTATGTTTCAAATGTCAGATAAAAACAATATTGCCACAAAAATATAATTATAATGATTAAAAAGTCACAGTTAAACATATATAGGGAACTGGGAGGAGTCCATATAGATCATTTCTGCCATGGTACCTATTTAAAATGTAATGAAGAAGTTAATTCTAAATTTGAATAAATGATTGTTTATCCTTTTCATTTTGAGTTATATATCTAGGAAATAATAAAATACTTTCCATTTACTATGTCATTCTGAGTCATATCTGGAGAGTAAATGGCTGAGACTCGTAACCGCATTCAGGTTAATGTTGACAAACTTTGTTGGCACAAATTGAATGTAATAATGACATTCATTTTGAATAAATCATTGATCTTAAAGCCCCTTCATATGATCTCCAGCATAGTATTCATAAGTACTTTACATTTTCAAATATGAAATTTTTATTATAATTTTTCAAAACCTTATTTCCCTTATACTTACCATGATTTTATTCTTTGGGTTCCACTGACATTGACTTCATAGTTTAGAGCAGGACTCATTTCAATAACTCATGTGTAATTGAAAAACTACCTATTCTGTAATTGCTCTGATCCATACATGTCACAAGATTCAGATATTTCCATATTTATGGTTTCAGTCTGCTAACTATTAAAATTTCCCAGTCTACTTATATATGTAAGCATTCTCCTTTGAAGTCATAAGTAGAATGTATCTATTTGAAATGCTTACATCTTTAAATTTGATATCCTCATGTTTGACTGTTTCTTTACACATGAAAAATATTTCTCAATTTAAGCTAGCAGTTTTTCCCTTAATGCCCTGGGTTATATCGACATAAGAGTAGTCATTGAATTTCTCAAAATTATTTGCATGATGTGTTTTCAGTTTTATCCACATGCTTAAAATAATTCTTGTTAGTCCCATGTTCTTATTAGCAATTTGTCTAAGTCTCATTATCCAAGGCTGGTCCAGTTGGAGGGGTTCTGTGGCAGAGGCAGCTCTCAGGTTCAAGGTTGCCTCCGACACCTGTCCCTAGCTTGCCTGTCCAAGAAAGATGCTGAGGAGGAAACGGTGGTGGTGGTGATAGCCATGTGTTTGATTCTTTCTTTACACATGAAAAATATTTCTCTTAATTTATGCAAGTAGTTTTTTCCTTAATGCCATGGATTATATCCACATAAGAGTTGTCATTGAATGTTTAAAAATTATTTGCATAATATGATTTCAGTTTGATCCACATGTTTAAAATAATTCTTGTTAGTCCCCATCTTCAGGAGCTGATGACCTTTCGGGACATAGCAGTGGACTTTACTCAGGAGGAGTGGGGGCAGTTGGACCTTGCCCAGAGGACAAGGTGATTCTGGAGATTTGGGGGCACCTGCTTGATGTAGGGCCTGATCTCCCCAAACCTGAAGTCATCTCTCAGCTGGAAGAAGGGACCAAGCTTTGGGTGGCAGAGAGAAGGGACTTATCCAAGGCCATTTTCCAGCCCGCAGGAGGAGAACTGAAGGTCAAGGGACATGCATGGATCAGGGCCTTCCGGGGGACAAGCTACCCCATGTCCTGGTAAAGAAAGGATTGCCAAGGGGTGCTCTCTTACCCAGCACACTGGGGAAGAAATGGGCTGGTGAAAGCCAGGCACAGGGGCTGAAGAAGGACCAGGATAACCTCCATGAAGCTCCGAGTCAAGACAGAGGCAGTGAAAGTCTCAGACTTGGGGAAAACTGTGTCCTGAGTTCTAGCCTAGATCCATCCCAGGGAAAACCTCAGGGTAAATCTTTTAGTACCTATGACCCATCAGTTAAAAGGCTAGAGTGGAACTCAAGCTTCATGAATTAGCAGACTAGCTCCTCTGAGAAACAGCCCTTTGCAAACAATGACTGCAGCAAAGCCTTCAGTCAGGGGGTTGAAGCTATGCAACTTGGAAAAATCCAGAGTCAAGGTAAACCCTACAAGTGCAGTGACTGTGGTAAGTCCTTTAACCTCAGCGCACACCTCACAGTCCACAAGAGGATCCACACAGGAGAGAGAGTGGATATGTGGGAGAGCCTTTAGCCAGAACTCCTCCCTTGTTCAGCATGAGCAAATGCACACAGTGCCAAGTATGAGAAACCTTTCTGCCACAGCACCCACCTCACTGTGCCCCGGAGGATTTGTGCAAGAGATAAACCCAGTGCATGTTACTAGGGTGGAAGAGCCAGCAGAGAGTGCCTCCAGCTCTTTGAAATCATATCATCCAGGGAGGGAGGACAAACCCTCCAGATAAGTCTGAACCAAGTACAGACAGGTGGTAGTTCCTGGAACAACATCCATGAGATGAGGAACCAGGGGGTAGGGAGGAGAGAAGAGTGGCAATGGCCTTCTGTTTTCTGAATAAATGATGACTCCCAGATATTCCATATCAGTGGTCCCCAAACCCTGAAGCAAACCCATCGGTATTCTGTCAAAGCGGGACTCCTGGCAACCCTACATGTTACCAGTAGAACTGCTGTCTACTGGGTTTCCAAGCCATGGTGACCACGGAGGCAGATGGCCATCCTGCCCTTTTGTAGTGCTATTGGCAGCAGGTTGGATCTGCCAACCTGTAGCCAAGGTCAAACCATTTGCACCACCCATGGACCTTTATCAAACTCAACTCTCCTTCTCATTGACATTTTGTAACATTCCCTTGACTATCACAAAGTGAGCTCACGGGTTAATATAACCAGCCTACGTGCCTAGAGCCAAGAAAAAAGTCAGCTGATGACCCTCTTTTCTACAGGACAATTAAAGCAAAAATAATTTACATTAAAAAATTAAGTCTGCAATCCTGTGCTCCTTTCTCTGAAGTATTTATAATACTTACTTTTAATACAAGATAATAACTGACAATTATATTTAAATCTAAGATGATGCATTTGAATTGCTCTACATTTTTTTATTTCTTAAAAAAATTGGGGTTATTTATCCCACCTATCTTATCTAGCTAGACATGCAGATACACTAATAAGTGCAAAACCAAGGAAAAGCCAGATAAAACAACAAAGAAAGTCAAACAAAACAATAACAGCAGAAAACAAATACAAAATAACAATAACAATAAGAAAGCCACTGATAAAAATGAAAGAGTCTTTAAATAGTTCAAGTTCTGTTTGTTGGGCTCTACCAGTGTGTTGAAGTAGAGTTTGATGAGGTGCCACACTGTCTCCTAAGTCTAGTTTGAGTGTTCCCCAGGAGTGTCATCAGTCTCTTCCCCCTGCTGCTCTGCTGCATGCCCTAAGTGCCTCTCCCAAGGGTGATGAAATCAGAAAGTACAAAATCCCTGCACTGTGTCTCCAGTGCTGACCTCTGAAGCTCCATGGTTCAGTACCGGATGCTGTTCCCATGGTAGGGCCACCCTACAGTCCTTCCCAAGCATTGTCTGCTCTCAACAGAAGCATCGTTCTTTGGGCTTGCTTCTTTGAGCCAGGATGTCCTCTTCTCCCTCTCCATTCCTTTGCTTTTCTCAAGTGTGCTCTAATCCAACATGCCCCTCTCCCCAAGCAGTGGCCCTAGTGCTGTCCTCTGAAGGGCATTCTTCTGAGGGAAAGGGGAGTCTACATAGTTGGGATTGGGGCTGGCCCCGCAGACCTCTCTACTGGTTCCCTGGTACACGCCAGTATGTTGGTGAATCAGGTTGAAGTCGAGTCTCTCTTCCTCTCTCTCCTGTGGAGATATGAACAATATCCTCCCCTTTGGTAGCTTAGTGCACTACTCTGCCCCTTTCCTCCTCTTATTTGTTTGGCTGCCATACGTATCCCTGGACTGTGGTTGGCCCCGGCTGTAATTGCTGGACCTCACACCAGGGATGCATGTATCTAGTAACTTTTCCCCTATGCCCCATTTTTTAAAACTTGCCTCTGTGGACTCGTGTTGCACTTGTTCTATTGACTTGACTTACTTCAGTTACCATGATTTCCTCCAGTTCTTCCCATACGACAATGTGCTTCCTGTGCTCATTGCTGCACTTTAGGAACACGTAAGACTGCATTGTATGTATGTGCCACAGGTTTTTGCTCTATCCACATGTTGGAAATTTGGGTTGTTTCCAGCTCCCTGCAATTGTGAACTGTGCTGTGATGAATATTGGAGCACAGATGCCTAGCCATGGTTTGGTTCTTGCCTCTTCTGGGTATATGTCCAGTAGTGGGATTGCTGGGTTATACTGTAGCTCCATCACCATCTGTTTTAGATATCACCAAATCAATTTCTATAATGGTTGTACATGCCTATCAGTACACCAGCAGTGGCTGAGCATTCTAATCTCCCTACAGTCCCTCCAACACTCGTTACTTCCTGATTCTTTGAACTGGGTTATCTTTGAGGGTGTTAGGCGGTTTTTCATAGTTTTAATTTGCATTTCTCTTGTGGCTAATGATCGGGAACATTCTCATATGCTTACTGGACATTCAGATTTCTGCCCTTGTGAAACTTCTGGTCAGGTCCTTTGCCCACTTCCTTAGTACGCAGTTAGTTTTTTTTCTTATTGCGTGCTTAAGGGGAAGTAGGAAAAAGGAAGGGGAGGGGGTACCAACCCAAGGACAAAGGAACAACAAGGGAATTAAAATCAATGGAAGGTTGTAGGATGCCTAGTGGAGCTCAATAAAGGACAATGTAGCAGATAGAATTACTAAACCTAAATGAAGTCCTAATATGATGGTGGGAAAATAGGGAAGTAAAAAAGGAAATAGAGGAAACATACAGGAGGCAAAGGACATTTACAGAGGCCTAAATACAGGCATGTACGTGTGTAAATAAATATATAATGAGAGGGGAACAGAACTCTGTACTCATGATAAGAATTAAGATGGCAGATGGAATTTGGGCCTCAACTCAAGGTGTCCCTTAATAGAAGAACACTTTCATCTAATAATTCGGCATTCTGTGATACTTACCTTCTCGACACGCTTATCTTCTCTACATGCTTGCTGAAGACAAAATGTGTGCATAAACAGATGTAGTAAAGAAAGCTGATGGTGCCTGATTATCAGAAAATATAGTGTCAACAATTTTAAAGGCTTGAAGATAAACAGCAGCTATCTAGCTGAGAAGCAACAAAGCCCGTATGTAAGAAGCACACCAGTGTGTGTAATCATAAGGTGTCAATGTGATGAAGTATCAGGCATTTAAGACCCAGAATGAAACCATGCCCAAGGTGAATTCACAGAAGGTTGGAATGGAGACCCAAGACTATTTTGTAGACTGCTAGACCTCCCTCACAGAGGGGTCACAGGGAACAGATGAACCAGTCAGTATGCAGTACAGCACCGATGAAACACTCAAATTTCCTCTAGTTCTTTGGTGCTTCCTTCATCTCCCTGTCATGACCTCAATTCTCCCTTACAAATTGGATTAGACAGAGCATACACACTGCTACAGGTAAGAGCCCACAATACAGGAAATCCAGGATGGATAAACCCCTCAGAGCCCTCAAAGAGAGTAGAAATACCAGGAGAATTAGCATAGGAAGATGGGGGAGAAAGAGGTAACTATCACAAGGATCAATCTAGAACCCCTTCCCAAGGGAACAAATAATGGAAAAGTGGGTGAAGAGCAGTGGAGAATTATGTAAGATATGTAGAAAATAATCTATAATTTATCAAGGGTTCAAGTGGGAGGGTAGGTGGGAGAGGGAGGGGGAAACTGGTGAGTGGATATTAGAGGCTCAAGTGGGAAGAGAATGCTTTGAAAATGATGATGGTGGCATATGTGCAAATGTGCTTGACACACTGAGCAATGTATGGATTGCAATAAGAGATGTAAGAGTCCCCACTAAAAGTATTCAAACACTGATCTATTATTTTTGTGTGTCTTGGCTAGTAAATTTTAACTAATAACATTATATAAACACTAAAATTCTGTAATATTATCTTTCTAAAAGAGAAACTTAAGGTCTCTGTTGTTCAGTTATAGTAGAATCAACTCACTCATATGAGACAGAGCTAAGCCAACCTGTATTTATTTTCTCTGTGAGGATTGTTTTACTCGCAGCTTGTACTTAGCTGCTGTTGGCAAGTATTGCATCAAATCTGCCTCATAGAAACCTTAATGGATGAAACAGAACTACTCCACAGGTTTTTTTAACTGTTATGTTTATGGGAGTTGAGTGTCATGTTTCCTATGGAGCTTTTGATAGGGGAAACCTGTGGCCTTTCCAGTAGCAGCCCATCAATTTAACGACTACATTACCAAGGCACCCACACTTAGCTGGAAGTCATTTTTTTCATACATTTCAACTGTATTCACTTCATCTAAGCAGGATTCAAATTCCATGTATCTTCTCTATTACTGAATGAAACTGCTGAAAATTCTTCTCAGTATCTCCAGTATGCACTTCTCACCAATGAAAAAATGACTGATGGATTACAAGAATTATAAGAATCCACTCTTGGAAACTTAAAAACTATTTCTAGTTTTCAACCATTATATTCATGCTGCTTTCAAAATTCATTTTGACCTTCCCAGCATCAAAAAACTGCTAAATTTGCTTCATTTTTCAACTTTCTGTTTGTCACTTATCAGTACTTTCAATCTCATATCCTTGTGAACTAGTTTAAAGTATGAATATATCCCCTCTCCGGAACTCTCACCCTTGGACTCTCCCTTCCTTTGTGGCTCTACCAAGACTCTAAACAGGTGATTGTGACTAGGCAGATGGCAGTGAGTTTGGTTTAGCATTTACTTGTTAGCAGGCTAATTCTTATAAAAGCTGGTCTGCCATACAAGGGAAAACAATCTGTCCTTTATTCTGCGGTGAGTTAAATTGTGTTCTTAATTTATCACAAGATTTATTTTGAGACCAATCTGTAAATGTGTCTGATACGTTAAACTATAAAGTTCATGAGCTGAAGACATGTTTCTCTTGTTCATCACAAAACCCCAAATATCTAGGGTACAGTGACTTATATGAGTTATACATATTTTGAAAGAAAGAGTCATAGGAAACAGAAAGAGAAAAAATGTATCTCTAAAGAAAACTACCTCTAAAATTGTACAAATTTCCACTAGCTTGTCTTGTTGGAAGGTTATATTTTGTTGATGTTCTGTGTTGCCATAGAACTTATTTTTGTTAAAGAACTGTAAATGAATGGGGCAAATGATAAGCTAAAAATATTAAGAGCTGTTCGGTGGTTCCACTCTATTCACTTTTTATTCTCTGGAAGAGACTTGACAGTATTGGAGCAAGAAGTGCTCTTTAAAAAAAATTTTTTTAAGCAGAGAAGAAAAGTTGAACTGAAGCCAATCTATGACATTCATACACCAACTTTCTGAGAAAAAGATGAAGTTTTCAGCTCATTTAAAGATGTACAGCTTCAAAAATTTAAATGGGAAGACATATTATTTTATTTTCAACTAAAATAGGTGGTTTTTCAATAGCTTTCAACTGTAATTTTAAAAACCAAAACTTCTTGTTGGGTTTTTAATTTAGTTTTTGGTATTTTCAGAGGGATAAATACTGATAACTTTTTATATACTATAGATTTGTTTGAAGAAAAATTTCCTGTATACACTAGAGCATATAGTGGTGGCTTTTAGTCACAATTATCTCATGAAATTATATGTCTATTCATATGTGAAGCTCAATAAGAAATATTTTAGTGGCAATTGTTTTAGTGAATATTTAGCCATCCGTATTTTGTCAAATTGGTTGGGTCAGAATTCAAATAGTTTGTCACTTGAAGCTTCTCCCATAATATGATTTAGCATAATGTAAATCACTCCAAGACAGGATCTGTAGCAAAGCAGTTTTAACAAAATTGGGAGGATGGTGAAGGCGGATGGAGATACTTTGTTCTGTTGTACATGGTATCCACGAGTCTTTTGTTCTCATGACTTCTGCTTCCACGAGCATCGATTAAGGATTGACCGAGATAAATTTCTCTGACAACTGCAATCTTTTCTCCATTTATCTTGATGTTACCTATTGATCCAGTTATAAGGATTTGGGTTTTTTTTTTACAATAAATTTTAATCCATACTAAAGGGGGCCACCCATGATCTTCAATAGCAAGTGTTCAAATCCTTCTCACTTTCAAAAAGCAGATTTGTCATCTGTGTATCACAGGCTGTTCATAGCTATTCCTCTAATCCTGATGCTACATTTTTGCTTTGATATTAACCAGCTTCTCTGATGATTTGTCTAGGATACAGATTGAACATATATGGAGAGAGGATACAGTCTTGACACATACACCTTTCCTTATGCTAAACCAAAACCATACAGTGTACCCTTGTAATGTTCTCACAACTGCATCTTCATTCACGTGCAGATTCCTCCTGAAAATAGCCATGTGTTCTAGGATTCTCATTCTTCTAAAGGCTATCTATATTACAAAGAAGGTTGAATTTGTATCCCAAAACCTCACTGTCATCAAGGCCATGCCAACAAACAGCGACCCTATAAGATTGGGTAGAATTTCCAGGTGAGTTTCCAAAACTGTAACTCATTGTGTCTTTCTCTCAAGAAGCGGCTGATTGGTTTAGAACTGCTAACCTTTTGGGTTGCAGCCCAACATGTAACCACTGAGCAACAAGATTCTCTGCTGAGATTCAAAATGGAATTAGTGTTTTCACTGCAAATGATAGTCTTCTTTAAATTTGTTGCTGGCTGTCATAATCCGTTCTGCTCCCTAGCAACCTTATGCTCCTCCAAAGGAAAGATTGCACAGTCCTCCATGAGAGCTGTTCCTCTGGCTGAGTCCATTGAAATAGCCACAGTGTCAATGTTCTTCTTATTGTTCACTGCTCCTCTACTTTACCAGACATGATGCCCTTCTCCTCACTATCTCCCAAATAGCAAAGAGCCATTCTTGGCTCTAAGGGGCCATATTCTTTCAAGAAAGATAGGGTTTTTTAGCAGTCTATGGCTATGGTTCTTTCCCAGCACACAACTCAAATCCATCAATTCTTCTTTTGTCTTCCATATTGAATGTTCAACTTATACATGTATATGAGGCAATGGACAATAACATGGCTTGGGTCAAGCACGCTTCAGTCCTCAAATCTCACCATCCTAGCATTTTGATACTCAAAAAAAGGTCTTGTGCAGCAAATTTACCTAATGCAATCCGTCTTTTGATCATTTGACTACCACTTCCATGAGTGCTGCTTATTGATCCAAGAAAGACAAAATCCTCGGTGAGTTCAGCCTTTTGTTCATTGATCATGACACCCTGCGAGCATTTGAGATGCACATACTGTGGTACCAGGACTGCTGAAAGGATCAACTACTCTGTCTTGGAGGGAGTATGGCCAGAGTGCTCTTTAGAGGCAAGGATGGTGAGATTTCGTCTTACATACTTTGGACATGTTTTCAAGAGAGCCCAGTCTCTGAAGAAGAATGTCAAGCTTGGTAAAGTAGAAGGAACCGCAAAGGAGAGAGGGCCCTCGATAAGATGGATCGAACCACAGGCTGAAGCCAGGGCTCAAGCACCAGGGCAATTGTGAGGGCGGTGCAGGGCCAGGCAGAATTTCTTCCTGTTTTGCACAGAGTAGTGATGTGTCGAAACCAAATCAGTAAGGCTTAGCAACAGCAATCTTAATTCCACTAATAATTTTCAAAAAATGAAACATAAAAATGAAGCTACAGGAAGTTACATTGCACTTAATGAAAGAAAACTCTAGGTTGGGAAACTTTCAATCAATAACTGGTCTAATATAAGGCAAGTAATTGATGAGGGATTACTTTCCTTTGACACAATAAATACAGAAATTTTACAAGATGCAAATTAAGACAGACACACTTTACACTAAAATCTAAAACAAGTTCAAAACACATTAAGTTCTTCTATTTATCTTTCACTAAATGGTAGAAACCCCAGGAGCTCCTCTTCCTTGTTACAATTCACACATATTTTTATGTGTATCGTAGCATTCCATATCACAGAATGATCCATCTTCATAGGTACTATAAGCAGGTCATCATTCAAAAATATCTTGTTTGTTTGTTTGTTTGTTTTGGGGCATCACTGCTCTCCGGTGGTGGGAGTAGGAGGCCCAGCCCCACTGCTGGAATTGAACCTCTGTCCCAGTTGGCCGCAGTCCCGCGCACAACCACTATGCCACCAGGGCTCAGCCCATATCTTGATATTTTTAAAGTTTCTTTTAACCAGATTAGCTCCTAAATTAATAAACACTTTCCCCTTTTTAACAATAATAAGTATCCATCAACATGAAGGAAATTTCGTTTTTAAATATTTAGGAAAACATTTCAGGTAAATGCGCATAAATTAAGTGAAGAGACAGAGTAAAATATTGCAAACTTTGAAATATGTATTTGTTCAGTATGATAGGCAGGTTTTTGTTCCAACATAGCCAGTGAAGAGAAGTATGTTTGTTGTGCCAACAAGACCAATGAACATATGTGAGATGAATTGAAAGGTGGAGATATAAATGGCTCGGTGAGCCTCGCACCTCTCTCTCTCTCTCTCTCTTTCTCTCTCTCTCTCTCGGATCTTCAGACAAGTGTGCAGTCAGCTGTTTTGCTTGTTCTGTGCCTCCATTTGCAAGTGACACTACCCATGGGACATCTAATCTGTGGACGGTGTCACTGTGAGTTGCTGTTCCTTCAAGCCCTGCTTTGCCATGCTCCTGGAATATACATCTCTTGAGCTGGGGACTGTTGGACTTTGTCACTTGGCTGACTGTTGGTGACCTGCTCTGCTGTTTGCTGCCTGTGGCCCTCAAGACTCGAAGGACTGCCAGTGTATTAGCTGTCTCACATAATTCAGATGCACTGAGTCATTCATATTGCTTTACAGATTGTTTATTTATGTTAAATATCTTTCTAACTATAAAAATATTTATAAAATTATTAGTGTCCTGGTCTTGTTTCTCTAGACAACCCTGACTAACACATTAAGGTAGTTGAATAATATCTTTAAGTCATTATTTTTCCTGAAGGATATAATTCTGTGGATCTCAGAAAATAGTTTTCTGTTTATAATTACATAAAGCTTTACTTTTGTCTAAGTAAGGGTTAATGAATCAGGGAGAACTGCTTTGACTTAACTACTGATATAAACCTCTATTGATGGGTGCCTTCTCTTTATTAAATACTTGTAAAGTTTAAAACATTTAAGATAATTTTTTGTCACTTGCTTTGTTCTGTTGGTAAAAGAAATACCAATTTCTTTTAATGCCTAATAAGATATTTATTTTTAAAGTTAGTTCCCACTTGTAATAAAAAAAATATGTCAGCAAACTTAGGTCTCTTGTAAATGGTTGGTGAGGATTGTGGATGAAGATGCTATTTTGTCAAACATTTAAGTATTGGTTCCATGTTGTTGATTAAATTATATGGGAGGGAGAGTGCAATCAACACTTTTAAACCTTCCAATTAAAAAGTTTTGCAGGCACTGTTGCACAATGAAGACAAAGTTAAATGTCTCATATTCAAATCTCTTTTTTTCTCCAACATGTTAGCATCTTCTTCAAAGAGAGATCGATTACTTCTGATAATGTAGCTGATGAATAAATCTTCAATCCTGCATTCCCCACTTTGACACCATCCACTCTGCAGATGGATGTTTCCTTGTATTTTTCTGCTAAAACTTCCCTCACCAGGGGATTTCTTCTGCCAAATAAAGAGCAAACTTTCATATAAAGGGAAAATGTTTTTTACCCACAACAAAAACTGAGATCCTGCTGAGTGTTTCCCCGGGCTTCTATAAAAATTCACAGGTGAAGTTCCACCACCTTAATAGAAAGCCAGAACAGCTTTGATCAGCCAAACAGAATCGCTTTTATTCCAAGCACATTAAAATATACAAAGAAATCACAGTGCAGGCATTGCTGTTAGCCTTTATTGTCTTGTTTATGATATTTTTAAACGGAACTTTGAAATGCACTTAAAAATACTTTCTAACTTTAAAAGCATCATTTGAAACAATACTCTGCTGGGTGGGATATGTAATTCATTTTCCAGCTATGCTTCCTAATCCTGGCTGCTATTTCTTTCTTTATTTAAGAATTGATTGTAAGTCAATATTTACCTTAATTTTTAAAATAATTGCTTGAATATTCATGTCTTATAATCTAATAAAATTATTCAATGACATAAATTGAGTTGATAATTATAAAACACTTTCTGACTCTAAAAATACCAGTGATCATCAGTAATTATTTTCTTTGTCCAAATTATGCTTTACTCAAAGGTCTAAAATTTATTTTCTTGTTCAGATTGTATCATTTTAATAGATCATCAGTAATTATTTTCTTTGTCCAAATTATGCTTTACTCAAAGGTCTAAAATTTATTTTCTTGTTCAGATTGTATTATTTTAATAGATGAAAATTTAGAATGTGTTTAAAAATATATATATATATAATCCTAGATATATACAGCTCAACAACTAATGTGTCTGATCGATATAGAGTTGATTCTGTATGCATCTATGCACTAAGCTAATTGAAATTTGAGATACTATTTTATAATTAACTAGCTTCCATGTTTTCAGTTATTGTGTTTTAACTGGTTTTGTTTGATTAAAGGAAATTATATATTGTTTTGGCTTTTAATGTATACATTACATTAGGGAAACCATTACATTCTTTAATTATTTCCTTTTATTTTCCATTTTCTTGATTAAAAAGACATTTTATTACTATATATTTGAAAATATACATTAAATATCTAATTTTCCAATAATATTGATAATTTGCAAATGAATTAATTTAATTTCTAAGGCTTTTAAGAGACATTATGACATTTTCAAGAAGCCAAATCAAAATTTTCCCCTAAATATGATAAACAAAACATTAGCGCATTTTATTATCTTCCAACCAACTGACAGTCGGTAAATTAATTGAATTATTTGTTTTCATTTTGAATGCTTTCTATAACTATTAAATAAACTATTGTTTATTTCCTAATTATACTTATTTCTACATCTGTAGATTAACTGTATTTTTCCTTTTCTTCGTTTTGCTGTAATAATTATGCTTGTTTCAAAAGATTATTCACTTCTTATTGTATCCTTAAAAATATCTTGTTTAATTTTTGAAGGGTAGGATAAATACTACCAGATAATATTATATCCTATATAAGAAAATTGATCAATATTATATTCCCACTTGAAATAATTTGCTAAAAGATCTTATATTTTAAGTAAAAATGTTAACCTTAGAACTAGCAATGTGCAGAAATTACTTTTTAAAATATCACTTCAGTGTTTTTTAATTGTTTATTGTATTTGCTTTGGTAAAAAAGCAATTTACTATCCTTCCTTGAAGTGGCTATTAACAATAGTTTGTGATGAGAGGTAAATTTTCGGTCTCAATCTGAGTAAGTATATGTGTAAGTTTATTTTCAAAATTATTACATGTTAAAATATTTCAATATTATTATTCACTTTAATAAAACAGCTAACTTAAAATAGTACTATGGAACATATTTTTTCTGCACATACATTTTGCATTTCAGGAATCTAAACACACCATTGATTGTTTGTCTCTGTGTTCAATCCAAGATCAGGACATCTCAAAGATCTCACAAAAGACTGCAGACTGCTCCGTCCATATGCCTTCCAGACAATATGATGACTTTAGTCCAAGCATGAACATTGCAAAGTTAAACCTCCACTAGATTGCAATTCAGCGTCATAAAATAGTTTATTTTGCCAATTTCATTCAATAGGATCAAATCACTAAAACTGGCCTGTATCAAGCAGAGTGGAATTTCTTATACTGGGAGAATTCAAACTGTTGCAGCAACCGATGCCCACCAAGTGCTTCACCTAAGTACTTGCGCTATCATTAATATGGTTCCAGAAAAATCATGCCAGGATGACTGCAAAGAGATATTTAGTTAAGAAAAACCTGTAAGTTAATTTATACAGGTAAGTGTTTCATGATGAGAAACAAGTACCGTATCTAGAAAATAGTACGCACACCTGGACCTATGAAGACTCACGAAAGAGTCACATTTCATCAGGTGCATCAAAATTAGTTGAAAATGAGAATGATTTGCCCAATTCCAATGCAGCTTTAGAGAACAATATAGATTCACATATGAATATATGTTATTTTTTAAATTATCAGTGATGTGTCATTAGTTCTGTTTATTCAAAACCCTCGGTATCCTCAATTTAAAATATCCTTATTAATTATATCGTTTTCACATGCCTAAATTCTGGCCAAATGCCACTAATCAACAATGGGAGTAGGAAAGAAATCTAAAGATGTACCGGCTAACATGAAACAAAGCAAGAAAAGCTCCACAGGAACTAAACGATGGGAAACACCCAAATCGAAGGCTTCCGGAGGGAATCGGGAAGGCCATACCTGGAGGTCTGTCTCCAGAAGACCAAGGCAAAACCACACGCTGCCATGGGGTCAAGGCTGACTCCTAGCGACCCACCTCTGGGGTTCCGAGACACTCGCTGCTTCTGAAAGAGGAGAGCCCAGTCTTCCTTCCCACGCAGCTACTCGTGTTGGTGTACAACAGACCAGACCGAACCAGCCCGCCCGGCTCCACACCACCGCCAGGGCTCCTGGGAAAAACCCATCTGTCCGTTCTACTCAGCACACGTGGGATTGATATTAACTAGAGACAAATAACTACAGCAGTCTTTTAAATTTCATGTATGAATAGAGAGGTTTCTACGTTATGTTGAAGACCACCCTGTATTGTTTCTGATACTAGATGCATGTGGGAAAATATTGTGGTATTATCTTATTTGAAAAAAAAAAAAAAGGAGTAGCTATCATGCATCAAAGAACAAGAATCACATCACCATGAGTGGGGAGAGAGCAGGGTGGGGACCCAAGACTCACTTGTGGCCAATTGGTCAACCCCTTACAGGGGAGTCATGGGGCAGAGTGCAGTGAGGTAGCAATGAAGCATACAACTTTCCTCTAGTTCCTGAAGGCTTCCTCCAACTATCATGGTCCCAGTTCTACCTTACAAATCCAGCTGGACTGGAGGAGGTTCACGATAGAGATGGGAAATGGAAATACGGGGAACCCAGGACAGACAAACCACTTGGGACCAGTGGTAAGAGTGGAGCCACTGGATGGGTGGAGGGGAGGGGGGATAGAGTGGGGAAGCCAACTACCAGGATCTACACATAACCTCCTACCGGGAGGACAGACATTGGAGGAGTGGGAGAGGAGACATCGGACAGTGTAAGTTATGACAAAACAATAATAATTTATAAAGTATTGAGGGTTGGTGGGGGAGGGGGAGAAAGGATGAGAAGCTGATGTCAAGGGCGCAAGTGGAAAAGCAGATATTTGGAGAATAATGAGGGCAGCAGGCTTGTGAAGGTGTTTGGCACAATACATGTATTTATGTATTGTGAAAAGCGATGTATGAGGCCCCAATTCAATGATTAAAAAAACCCTGCTTTCATATTATCAATATTAGCACCATATAAATATTATAGCAATATTTTGTCAGTATAAGAGTTAGGTTTGTTTGCTATGATTCAAAAAATTAAACTTTTTTCAAAATTTTACTGTTAATTTTTCTGAAAATTATAAAAGTTTAAATTTTAGTATTTAAATAAATAAAATCATAACAAGATATTTGAAAACCAGTTTTTTTTTGAATTCTAACATTATAGACTAAAGCCTTGAAACTCATGTAAATTGACATGAACATTAACTAGTTAATAAATGTTGTTAAATAAGTTTATTTGAAAATATTCTGAAAGAGAATTATTTTTAATGTTCAAACGCTGAGCATCAAGATAGATAAAATAATTATATATTCAAAAATGGGGAAGCTTACCATTTTTCTATTTGTTAAAAAAAGCACCCCACACTAGAATTTTCCAAGAAAATATGTAAGAAAAGGAAAGAAGACTAAAATGCAATTATTGACCTCCATTTAGAATGTTGAATGACATGGAAAGGATCTTTCCCCAATTTATGACAACAATAAAACAAAAACGACATTAAACAAAATAAAAACAACAGGTATTCTTCAAAATCATAAGCTCATTTGAAACTTTTCCATGCTAACAACATAGGAAAATCAAATTTTATTAGTTCTAACCAGAGAAAGGAAAAGGGAGATGAAAACCTTTCTATAACTTTATTTGTGATTTTGCTCATAATTGTCAAAAAATTTGAAATAGCCCAATGTCCTTCAAATAAGGATTGGTTATTTCTACTGTAGCCTAGAGGAGTATTCAATAATAAAAAAGGAAGGGCAGGAAGGACCTATACACATCTCAAATTCCTTTTGAAAAAGTGAAAGGAGTCAGACCCAAAAGAGTATATATACATCAGATTACTTTTATTATATTCTGGAGAAGGCAAAACTCTAAGGAAAGAATGTGTATCAGTGAATGACCAGGGATTTGGTTTGAAAGACTGACCGCAAAGACATATGTCGGGATTGTTAAAGTGTTGGAATTATTTTATAACCTTATTTTGCATTAATTACTTGACTGTATGTGTGTGTCAATGTGAAGAAATCTATACTAAAGCGAGTTCATTTTGATAAATGTAAGCTGTATCTCATTTTTTTTTAAAATTTAAAAAGCTGCGGCCCACTGGGATGGAGGTTCAATTCCGGCAGCGGCTCCACAGGAGCAAAGACTGGGCCTCCTACTCCCACCACCAGAGGGCAGTGATGCCAAAAAAACAAACAAAAAAGCTAAAAAAGATGCAAATAAATGTGATTTGTGAAATAATTAAGTGAATCTACTGTGCCAATTAAAAAATAGCACTAAGTGAAACACTAACCTAAAAAGAGCAATTTAACTTAGAACATAAACTCACAAAGTTTAACATTAGCCTTCAGTAAAAAAAGGCAATCTATTTAAATCATACTTGTAAGTCGAAAAGTTTTCATGATCTCAGTGACAAGCATGAAGTTTATGCATATTTTTATTTTTTAACAGTTTAATAAGTATTCTAATTTTTAATGGAAACAAAAACTATGTGAACAATATATTGCATATTCAAAAGCCACCTGAAATATTTTATTAAGTTAGCAACTTATCTCTAGGTCCTTTATTCTTTTTGCTTTACAAAGAAAACATTTTACCTTGAGTTTCGCAGATGAATATTATAAATTACAGAGTAGTGATAAGTATGTGATTTGGTGACTACAGTGACTAGTACTAATAAAATCATAATGCATTAAATGTTTCTATCACTCAATAATTCTATATTATTAATTATATATTATTAATTATTAATTCTATCACTCAAAAACTCTATATTACATATCCCAATAAAATCTTTTCTTGGTTTCTTGGTTTTTAGACTTATTCCTGGGGTTATTTAAGGCACTGATTTAGAAAGTTGCATTGGAAAGACCTCATGAGTCATAGGTTCTAGTTTCTTAAGATTGGTATTTCACTATATTTGCAACTATTTAGTTATACTAATGTAAATAATTTTTCAATCTGGCTTTAAATATGAGAAAAATTCAGACTTATAAATTACAAGATAAGACAAGTATTTATATAATAATAATAATAATAATAATAATAATAATAATAAAAGTTTATATATATACATATATATATAAAATCTGGGGTCAACTTGAGACTACTAAGAGTGAAGGGGTGGAGGTTAGCCTGTCAATCAACTCACAGCTTAATGACCTCATTTGGAGGCACCCACTGGAGGCCAAACCCAGACTCTCTGCTACATTTTGCTGTTGACAAGCCACATGGAGCTACCTTGACGGAGCCAGAGCCCAGGAATGGAGCAGCCAGGTGGAGAGCCCTGCTATCGCTGAGATGCTTCATCACCATTGGATCCACAAGACTTTCCACTCACTGCCCTGTGATCTTCCTACATTCAGTATCATTGTATGCGTTGTGTGAGTCTGATAAGGAATTTATAGATTAGTATCATACATATGGGCTAATCTTGGATTTGTGGACTGAACTGGATGGCGCTCGTGTGTTTTCTTGATATACAATTACCCTTTGATATAAAACCCTCGAGAGAGTCTGTTATAAAACTGAGTCTTCCTGGATTTATTTCTTTAGTCTATCCAGACTAACAGAAATAGTGCTAGGGCAAATTAGAACTTCAAAATGTAAGACTTCATAGCAATATTTATACATATTTTGAAAATCTAAATTTCTCTTCTTAAAATCATTCAGCAAAACATTTCAGAATACATTTTAATATATAGATGTCAATGGATATTTCATGTTAAATGTTTCAGAGATGAAGCTGCCTCTATATAAAAAAATTCTAATATAGGATTTCCGTGTACAGGTGGAAAAGTTGGATCATATTCAAACAAGATTGGGATATTTTAATTTTGATAGAGGAATTTGAACTCTGTCAGATCCATCTTAGGTTTCAGACTATTTGAATTTCTATTTACTGAACCAAACTCAGCAATAGTTACAGCATTTTGACTCATCATGACCCTGTAAGACAGAGTAGGAATCTTGTGTATTTCTGAGGCTGTAAATGTTTATTGGAACAAAAGCCTCATCTTTCTCTTGCAGACTCACTAGTGGGCTTCAATAGTTGACCATGGAGTTCACTGTCAAACATGCATGTAACCTACTACTCCAGCAAGGTTCCTTAGTTATTCAACAGTAACTCTTATTTTTGTGCCCCCTTTTAATAAAACAAATTGGATCTACCTGCTATTCATTTCCTAATAAAGATGAAGTGATACTTGAAGAAATTTCAGGTTGATGTCATTTTCACTGTTCAAATATATCTTTGGATCAAGGATAGCATGTGAAATATGACTTGACCTACACTTTAGTACATAGAAACTACTTTAAATAAAGCCAGCATGCACGTCCGCTTTCTCAGAAATTTTTATGGTGAGCAGAGTGAAGACTGGTATGTGGAAAATTACTGTACCTCAAAACTAGAGCTGATAGGAGCAAACTGGTGCCCCTTTTGGAATCAGCAATTCAAGTACACCAGAAGTGAGTCTAACACTTGAGGCATCAAAATGTGTGTTGACCATGTTATTGGTATCTGGAAAATTACTTTCCCAGACTCTCTTGCACCACCCAGGTGACTGTATTCTAATAAGTGGAATGATCCTGTCTGGAGCTAATAAAAAAATACCCCCACAACTCCATAAGGAAAAGATCATTTTAAACATGGCAATATGTTTGTTTTAATAAATATGTCCAGAAAATATGAAGAAGACATCTTGTTTGCATGAGAAAGTCAAAAGAGATGTCCTGATTATCTAAGTCCTGGATTGACTATTTCTGGCATAGCTTCAGAAGAAAATTGTTTTTTCAAACAATGGATACATGCAGTGAAATAAAACTGTACCTGAAAAATGTTTTATTAATAGTTTAGATTATTATAAATCCATTGATAACAATATAAATATTCTACACCTTCATTATGCAAAAAGAATGCTATTGATAGTACACTAATAATTTTATAAATTTATGTGGAAATATATAGTAGGATGGATTTAACAGAAGTTGAGGGTTATAGTTAGGTTTTATGTCAACTTGTCTGGGACAGGATTCTCAGTAGTTTGGCAGTTGAGCCCTTCTTTGTGATGCAATCTCACATAATGTAAAAAAAAAAACCGAACAAACAAAAACCTTCTGATGGGATCTGGTGTGGCCAGCAAGTAATTGTGAGATTAGGATGGAATGACTTCACCTTAATTGACTTATAGACCTGAGGCACCTGGAAGGAAGGCTATTTGTTGGTGTGGGCAGCTACCTATATAAGGCAACACTGTGGTGAAGCTAGCTTGATTCTTGGTGAAATTCAGTTATTTGGATTTGAACCCACAGTCTATCATACTACCTTCCAATCCCAGGAGCCGTCACAGCATGCTATCTCACCGGCAGATCGTACATTCATTCATTCTCCTCTGTTTCCACCTGCTAGGATCTTCCTGGTTTGTGAACTCTGGCTGCTATGAAATTCAAGAAAAACTCCGCTTAAAATCGAACCCATGGACATGACCCATCGTGCACCTCACTGCTCCACTTTCGTAATAGAAAAGCATTTCTTCATCTGTACATCTATAACCATCACCAGGTTTGTTTCTTTAGGGAACTCAGCCAAACACACTGGTTTCCACTTGCGGGAGAGTGAGAACCATAGCTCAGATATAAAATTTAAGTGAACACTGAAAGTTGACCTCATAATTAAATCTGCTGTGTTATTTTCCTAGTGTGCCTGTAACACGAATATTACAAATAGATCACTTTGATGTAAAGAAATTTCGTTTTGAAAAGTTTGAGGTGAAAATTCCGAATCAGGACCTCGGGCTTGAGGACTCCGCCCTTTTCAGTTTTGCTGTTGTTCTTAGGTGCCCGGGAGTTAGGTGTGAATCATCAGGGCCTTGTGCACAACAGAATGAAACACTGCCCTGTCCGGCCCTAGCCTCACACCTTTTCTTACACTTGAGCTCATTGCTGCAGCTACGGTGTCAATCCACCTTGTCCACGATCTTCCCTTTTCCTGTGCCCCTGCTTTACCAAACGTGATGTCCTTCTCAAGAGACTAGTCTCTGCTCCTCGCATGCGGAGAGTCCGTGAGACAAAGCCCTGCCATCCTCACCGTCCTTAGAAAAGAGCATTCGACTGTGCTTTTTACAGGAAAGATTTATGATGATTTTAATATGGATCCACCCATTTGGTATGTTCCCATCAACATTACAAAAGAAAGCAGTTTATGGATCACAACAATAAGTATTAAAACAACACCAAAATGGCCCCCTGCCACCCAGTAGATTCCTACTCACGATGTCCTTACATAAGGTTTCTGAGACAATACATCCTTATGGGAACAGACAGAAAAGACCTTTCTCCTGCAGAGAGGCAGGTGGTTTGAACAACTGACTTTGCAGTTAGTAGCTCAACACTTAACTCACAGTGGCCACCAGGACTTCTGATAAGCAGGTAAAAGTGTCAGGAATACAACTCTTTCTTGGTAGGGAACACATTTTAATCCATAACACTCTATCAACTTGACAGTTAAAGACATTGATGGTTAGGCCATAGAATAAAGTCTGTTGAAGATGAAGAATAGGGGGTGCTAACATTTCGAGTCTTCATTCAACAGTGTTCTAAATTTATTTAGCCAAGCACATGCACATATTTTGATACAAATAAAATATAAAATACAGGCATAATATGTCCCAAATAATATAATTGCAATGCTAAATCACATAATCTAAAAATCTTTGTATATTTTGTGACATAAATATTTCACTGTTGATATTAGCTATTTATTATTAATGTGTACCTCCATGGAAAAGCAAATCTAATGAGCTCTATATTTTCCAAATAATCTAATCAAAAATTTAAAATAGCTAATAATAATTGAAGATAAATAATAAAAATAAAGATAATATTATTCTACAAGAGTTAAAAGCAATTTAAAAGTTTTAGTAAAAAATGCTCAATATTCATGCCCCAAACATATAACTCTCTTTTGGTCTAACTAAGAATTTTGACAAAAATGATGTTTCTGAAGTATAGAATATATCTTGTCCTTCATCATAAATTTATTTTCAATTTTAGATTAAATCTACTCTTGATCTGAGAAATATTGTACCTTGTCTTGGAAGCGAATGTAAACAAAACAAGTCAAAACAAAATTAAAATAGTGCAACCTTAACCAACCACCTACATGTCTGCGGAAGGACATTGTGTTTGAGATAAAGAGGTCAAGGCGATTTTGGAAGATCTTCAAGGATATGAATGAACTCGTGGTGATATAAATGAGCTCTAAGAAACTCGATGATTTTTAGGATAGTACAGATCTGGCAGTGTTTAGTTCTACTGTTCATAAGTTCTTAATGGGTTGAAATTGACTCCCTGGCACTAGCAACTATAACTAACTGCCTATCCCAAACCCACTATGTCCATACTTTATTTGCTTAAAAAAAATAACAGGAGGCTTTCCAAACGTGGTTTACCAATTATTTGCAGAATACTCTTGGAGGTGAATGATTCGACTCTTGGCACTACATATTTGCCTTGGCTACTAACAAAGCTGCTTCTAGCAACAGAAAAAGCCCATAGATAAAGGAACAAAAACATTTGTAGCTATAAATCTAGCCAAGTTATCAGAAATTGCATGATGTGACACTAACACCATCTGCCATAGATGTCATTCTTAATTGTCTCAAGCTCAACTCATTCCTGTAAATCAATTAGCCATCTTTTAGTCTCAGTAGATATAGAAGAATATATTTTCAAAGTATGCTTAAGTAAATTGTTCTGGTCCTGTAAATTATGATGAGGTTGGTCTATAGCAACACCAAATCATAGATATGGCTCACATCAAAAATATTTCAATACTTTGTCAATAAATAGCTGATCATTTTCATGGTTTTCTCTTTAATATACTGATGATTAAAGAGAGTTTATTAATTGGTAAGATAAGAGTACATATGTGCTTTCAATCAGTGGTAAACTAATGGGTCAATTTATATCATAACCCCTGGAAATAAATTTATTTTCATGAAATATAACAGAATTTTAAGTATACTTAAATGATCTCCTTAGCACTTTCCCTCATTTGAATTGCTCGGTACAGAATTTCCATACTGAGAACAAACTACAAAGTAATGAATCTATAGCCCTCGATGTTCTTGTCACATGGACATTAAACACTCCTATGTGTTTATATAATTGTCAATCACCACCTCAAGTGTGTTCTAGTACACTTTTTAAGCCTTCAGTTTCCTACTGAGAATCAGCTAATTGTCTATGATTTCATAGTTGTACAGACGGGAAGCTCTTAGATTCAATGATGACCTAGAGCTAGCCTTTGGCAAAATAAAAATTTAGTACTTTTGTTGGTAAATGATGCTAGCTTTAGTAATTAGATATTTCAAAAAATGACTGATTTTCTATTTTTTAATTTTTTTGTTCTGCAAATCACTCTCCTCTAGCAGGTTTTAATGTCAAGAAATATATTTGTGCTAAGCTGTGTTCTCTAGAGAAACGAAACCAGTGACACGCGTGTGGTCATGTACATAGAAAGAGGTTTATATCAAGAAATCATTCACACAGTTGTATGAGAGAGGAGTCGGTTAGTTCAAGTTTGTAAGTCAGATGTAAGGTGGAGATTTCTCCTGACTTATTTTGCTGCAAGGGCTGTGGAAGAGAAAGCAGGAAGACCACAGTGCGGTGGATGCCGAGCTCAATGAAATGAAATAAACTAAATGAATTCAAGGTCTGAAGTCACTGACGGTTTCTATGCGCCACCGGAAATATAACAGGAGGTCAAGGAACAAGGTGCAACACTGAGATCCAGCAGCTTCCTACAAGGTCAGCCTTTACTAGAACAGGCCACCCCTAGTGAAATCTACCTCGACGGTATCCATTGCTGTGGTTAAACTTTGGACCTCGCTAACCAGAAGGTGAAAGCCGCCAGCTGCTATATGGGAGAAAGGCTGCTTTTTTTTTTTTTTTATTCCAGTAGACAGGTGCAGCCTTGGAAACGTACAGGGAAAGTTCTACCTTGTCCAGTAGGTCCACTGTGATCAGACATGGACTGGACGGAAGAGATTTTGTTTGTTTACTTTTTTGTTTTAAAGAGGTAGTACTCTGCCCAGTCTTTCCACAACTGCTGCTTGCCTGCTTCACAGCGGAATCCATCAGCGAGTTGACCACACGCTATTACCTCGTACCATGGAAGAATACTGGCCCATCTAAAGTGACACAACGCCTAGCTTGGCTGAGGCCTGGTGGCCTAGTGGTTGTGTGTGGGACTGGGGCCCACAGGGTTGGCAGTTCAAATCCATCAGCAGCTCTCCAGGAGCAAGGCTGGGCTTCCTACTCCCACGAGGGCAGTGATGCCACAAAAACAAACAAACAAGAAAAACACCTAGCTAACATTAAGTTTATGTAAAATTTTATCCATCAAATAAGAAGAAAATTAATTTATAACTTAAAAAATATTTAAAGAAAATATTTTGAATCCTTGAGAGTATAACTGAAAATGTAGAGAAAATTTTGCTGGATTTATATCACATAATGTTCTTATTCACTCCAAGGATGGTCAATGTTTCTGTTAATTAAAAATATTAGCAAATATATATAAGGGATTGTGTAACGGAATAAAAATGCAAAGACTTCAGATATCATAGGCATATAGACACATGTACATCAGGTCAAATTTTATAATTAAACATTTAAATTTTTTAAAAGCTTCTAAAATTCTAGAAATATAAGCCAGTTTTCTAGTAATACAAATATGAATAATTTTTTAATAAAACAGGGTCTTTTTAATATTAATTTTGAAAAGAATGATTATTGGATTCTTTTGGTGCAAGAACAAAAACAAAAGCAACATATAGTTGTTTTTATTAAAAACCAATTAAATATTCACTAAAATAAAAATTAATGGTAAGCTTACTGTCAATAAAATGAAACATCTTATTTTTTTGATAGCATGTATTTTGGCAGTACATTTTCTTCATTACAGGAAGTAGGACAAATCTATTTATTAACCGAAGGATTGATTACTATCTTATACCAGTTGTTAGAAAATCCAGTGAAGTGTTTATTCCCTGATATATCAACTTATTTTTTGTGAACCAGCTCATTAATTATAATAACTTACTACCATCATACCATTTCTATTTAAGCTAAAAAAAATAATTAGCTTATATAGTACTGATTATAAATTAACAGGAAAAATATTTAACTTTTACTCTTTATAGTTTCTCTTAAGAATATATTAATTTTCATTTTATATATGTATTTAAAATGCCCTGCTTATTTTGTGTGACATTGGGCAAATAGCTGAAAGACTTTTTAGTTTCTTCTTCTATGCAACAAATATAACAATAATATTCACCTCAAACTTAGGAAGCACTTGAAATAACATATAATACATAGTAAATACTATATATTCAAGCAGGTTAAAGAAAATATATAAGTCCTGCACAATTATCTGTTAAGACAGTGCAATTTCCAAGTATTTTTTACTGTAAAAGAAGTAGGTAAATAAAAAGGAAGCACAGAAATTAATGGCCGTCGAGTCAATTCTGACAGATAGTACCCTACATGGGGCTTCTTAGGCTGTAAATCTTTGCAGGAATTGATAGCATCATCTTTCTCCTGAAAATTAACTGGTGGATTTGAACCTCAGACCTTATAATTTACAATCCAATGCTAACCAGGCAGGAACACCAGGGGCAGATAAGGGGGAGTACTGAGTGGGAACCCAAAAACCATCAATAGGTGAAGCAACATCCCCTCAAAGAGGGGTTGCAGGAGGAGAAGAGACAGTCAAGGTAGAGTGTGGTAGCAATGAGGTGTGCAACTTTCCCCTCGTTCTCACATGCTTCCTCCCACCCACTATCATGACAACAATTCTGCCTTACAAATGCACCTAGACGAGGGGATGTACACTGGAGCTGGAAACATGGGAATTCAGGACAGATGATCCCTTCAGGACCAGTGGTTGGTGTAGTGATACTGGGAGGGCAGAGGGAGGGTGGAGTGGAAGGGGAAACCAATTGCAGGGATCTACATATGACCTCTCTAAAGTACAGACAGCGGGGAAGTGAGTGAAGGGACACATTGGACAGTGTAAAAAATGAAAAAGTAATAACGATATGTAAATTATTAAGGGTACATGGAGGAGAGGGAGTGGAGAGGGAGGAGAAATATGGGGAGCTGGTACTGGGGGCCTAAGTGGAGAGAGGATGTTTCAGGAGTGATGATGGCAACAGGTGTGCAAATGAGGTATGCATATCATTGACATATGTATTGATCATGATGGGAGTTGTATGAGCCCCCAATAAAATTATTTTATTAAAAAGGGAAAACAACAGCAAAATTGCCATCAAATTAACTCTGAACTTCTCCATGAACTTTCCAAAGGCAGCAAACTGCCATATTTTTCTCCCATCAAGTAAGCTGTAAGTTTGAAATAGCAATTTTCCTGTTAAAGGTCTAACCATTGGACTCCCAGAACTCTTTAAGAAAGATTATCGTGGGGCTGAGTCCCGGTGGCGTAGTGGTTGTGCACGGGACAGCGGCCCACTGGGATGGAGGTTCAATTCCAGCAGCGGCTCCACAGGAGCAAAGGCTGGACCTCCTACTCCCACCATCAGAGGGCAGTGATGCCCAAAAAAAACAAACAAACAAAAAAGATGACTGTGATTAAATCCTATTTGCCTAATAGAAACATTCCTTTGATGTTTTAGAAATGTCTCTATGCCTTTCTTACTTATACAGGCTTTCAAATACTGACTTAATTGATTTGGATGTAGAATTCTAGATAATCACAATTCATTCTCATTGAACGTTGCAATGAACAACAAACTGAAATACATAGGGCATGGAACGCATAATGTTAGATATTCATCAAGAAGGAATTATACAATATATGTATTACTCCAAATTAACAATAAATTATACCCAAAAAAGCTTAAAAAAAAGAACAAAGTGCTATATTTTTAAAATATCTATCATTTACTTTAACCAAAGAATCAATATAGAATGCTGGTGATAGGTATAGCTCGTAGATGAATATACTTTGTTATGATACAGAAATGAAATATTGTTCGTCATCATATATTTGGTTGGTGTTATAGTATGACCTGTCTTTTCTTTTTAAGGTACTGCAGTATATATTGCTTTTCAGATCATTGAAACAATGGTTTTGGACTGTATAATATTAAATAAGAGGTCAGATTTCTTTGGTTTATCATGTTCTGCCTTAGTAAAATGAGTTCTTCATAGTGTATAGTGCCATTTTATTGTAGCAGTGAAGTCTTATAAATATTTAACAGGAAAATAAAATGTACAAAATAACCCTCTCTATGGTCATAAACAATCTGTCATTATTCTATCAATCCAAGGGGGTTTACTTTGCACTTACAAATTTGTAGCACTTTGTCCTGTTTTTTCACTGGTTAAATTTATGTTCAGAAAACATTATCTCCTCACATCATTTAATATTTAAGTGAAGAATAAAGTTTTAAAAGCGATATATGTCTGAAATAATAGCTGGTTTATAATTCACAAATGTATCTCATTCAGTGCAGGTTACAGTTGGCTGACTTCTTGTTTTGTACTGTTATTTTGGTGGAGGTAGCCCTCAAGACACACGACAAGACCTCTCCTGGTCAAAGTTGCATATATGATTATGGTTCTGATATCCATTGTTTATAAGTCAAGAAGTAAATGTACAACTTGTGATGTAGAATTCATCATTACTCTGTCCCAGATAGTTGATGAAGAAAAACAGCCTAGGCATTCCTGAATCCAAATATTATCATTGAGATCCCTTATTAGATGATATTAATAAACCTTACTGTTAAGTTTCCGAAAAAGTCCTTTGTGCTAGTCATTTTTGAGTTTTCACCATGTCCTTTGATTCTATGATATATGTTTTTTGCTTCAAAATCTATCTCTGTTTAAAATGTCAAATTCTTATTTTTTCGCTTAATAGTATATTTACACATGAAACTTTAATACAAAATTTGAAAGAAAATTACCAGATAATGTCTGAGAGAAAAATATTTTAATTGAGAAATGTCAAGGAGAATATAAGCTCCCAGTTACAAATGGCAATAGATTTAGTGAAATTGTGTGAATACTTTAGTAAACTTTCCACTGTCAAAGAAAATTTAAATAAATATAAAGTCTTGAAATCATAGGAAATATAGGCTTGTTTTTTTGTTTCAAGTAAAACTGAATTCTCACTTGTACCACTAGTTTTTTCTTAGTCTGTGATTGCTTAGTAGATACTTAAACTTGTTGTATCTTTATCATTAAACTTGGATAATTAAACACTTCTAATATCATTTTGATGATTAAATAATATGATACTTGTAAAATACTTATCTCAAGGACGGATGTATCTTCCTTTCACATTGACTATTTATACATTAAATAGCTTGTAGTAACCCAATTAGAAGGTCATCCTTTCTTTCTCATGTTCTAGTAATGGATGATATGGATGAATCATGAGATTTCATCTAAGAGCAATTGGCTCTCCATTGCTGAATTTCAGAATCAGAAAACTATTCTCACTGATTCAAAGTCTAAGCTGGAATCCTCAGGTATATATTACAAAAATAGGGTCAATCTTACAGTAAACCAAAATCAAAGGGGAACACCGTTTATCTGCATTTAAATATGTCCCAGAATGATGGAGAAATATATGAGACTTAAATACCCATTCCAAGTACTTTTCCTTCCAAACTCATCAATCATGAGTGCAAGATTAGTGAATTGACATAAAAGATAGATCTAAAATTAAAATTATAAATGCACTCCAAGAGTGGAGATATTATTTTCTCTATATACAAAATACAAAGGGTGAAGAAATTATTTTATCCATAAAAATATGTGCTGACACTTGCTTTATATTTGTAGTAGTATGTATTTTAATATACAAATTTTGATTTATATGAGAAAACTAATAGAATTATTCTTAGTTTTAGTAACTATGGATTACAGAAAGGGGAAAGAAAAACATATGAATGAGAATTAATTGCCAAAGGTAAATTAACTGTAAATATCCTAGACAAAGTTCTCTGGAATAGCTAAATCAGTAATACCTGTATGTATAGCTGCATCTCTATCTGTATCTGTGTCTATACCTATATTACACATAAATGATAATATCTGAATGATTCACATATGCATGAATATACAAGATTTATTTCAAGGAGACTGGCAAATTCTATGTTTGTTAGTCTAGCATAAGACTTCGCCTGACTCAATTATAAGACCTAACAAATCAAATTTTCCAGGTCAGACCACAAGCTACTAGCTCATAAGAATACTGTCAGAGGATGATGCCAATTCAATGTAGAATGGAGGGACAACACAAAATTTTCTGGAACATCTGTATATATTAGATGTACACAGTATACCCTCAAGGAAGTTCTTCATTCAACAGATTAGCTGCTGATACCAAATAACTAAATGGAGAATGATTATATAACATGTGAAAATAATGGAATAGTTAAATGGACATACAACTTTACCTATCATAGAATTAGGAGGAAGTCATTAGAACACGGAACATGAAAAATGATGAAAGCAATGAAAAATTATAAAGAACAGTATAATCTGAAGGTATTAAAAGAAGCAGCTATAAAATATTGTTAAGAGAATTTTTAAATATCATACATTTCAATCTATGTCCTTAAAAACTTTCTATTAGGACATTAACTGTTTCTAAGTCAACCCATTTAAATGATATATATTTTAAAATCTCAGTGGAGGGCAAAAATAGTGCAAAGAATTACCTAATATGATTTTTATAGCTATAGTCTTTTTTACTTCTACAAATAATTTAGTGGGAATTCCCTGTATGCAAGCACAAGGTTTCTGACATATCAAGTGCTTGGACAATCTACAAAAAATGCAAACAAAGATCATGGAAGCCTGTGGGGTGGGATCATGAAAATAAGATGTATAGAATTCTAATGAAGGTAAGTTTTGCTCTCCTGAAAGGGAGGAGTAGGAGACAATCTCAGAACAAAGGGGACCTCAAGAACCACCAAAACAGATGCAAGCAATATATGTCATTTGGATCTCGGATCTTCCCGGGGACAGAAAGACATACAGCATCACACAAGATGCAAGACTGTAAGAAGGGCAACAGAAAAACAACCGCAGCAGATCTAGAGACTGGCAGAGGTGATATGAAACCTTCTGACCCATTGATCAAGGCAATTACTGTGTAGGTGATAACCCATTACAGGAAACAGCAAGGGTCCTTCAGGTCAAAAGTTATTGGCCAAGTGGGGTGTATTCAGGCACTTCACTTGGAGTTAAAGAACATTTTAACAATTGCCTGAACAGGGCATCAGAAGAGATCCAAAAAGAAGTTGGCATCAGGACACAGGCAAGGAGATAAGTTCATAATTGAAGAACTGTATACTGCATACTTGGAATCCTGAATTGTAATCTGTTGTTTTTGTAATAAGATCCATAACTGAATATGGTGTGTAGTCATTGCAATGGATTATAGAACCTAGTGGAGAAGAACATTCCATGGGAGACATAATGGCAGCCAGAGTTGAAGAACAAATTGGAGTGTACAGGGGAGTCTGACTTCTGCCTTATAGAAACAAGCGGTAGGCTGTTGTGATTTGCGTCCCCAGATTTGTAGATGAGAAGATGTGATGTTTGCAGGTAGGTAAAGCAGACCTTTAAAATGTGAAGAAGTAGAGCAGGAATATACAGGGTTGCTCTACCAAAAAATATTGCTACATGCCCAACCACTACAAGAGGTAGACCATAAGATCAATTATCAGTGATAATGAAGAATATAGCCCAATTGCAATGAAAGCATTCGGTGAAAATGTCAACTGAAATTGACAAGTTTAGGAAGTACTGCAAACATTCTTTCTGCCAAATAATTTTAGAGACACAACCTGGCAAACTGCAGAGCCATGTTAGAGTAGTGGTTATTCATTGGGTTGTTAACCAAAAGATTCACAATCAGAAATTCCTAGCCACTTGGTGTAGAGAGACATGGGTTTCTACTCTGGTAAAGATTTAGCGGGGGTCTTCAAACTTTTTAAACAGGGGGCCAGTTCACTGTCCTTCAGGTCATTGGAGGGCCAGACTATAGTTAAAAAAAAATAAGTATGAACAAATTCACTATGGGCCCAGGATAAGTCAGCTGGTAAGCAGGACAGTAGCGCCAGCAAAAACACTCAGCAGGCCCCATAAGTGGGTCATAGTTTGAGGATCCTGATTACTGTCTCAGACTCAGAGACTGTTCTATCCTGTCCTATAAGCTTATGAAGCTGGCACCACTCCATGGCAGTAAGTTTGGTTTGGACCTAGTGAAAGGGTTCACTTACATGTGCCCATTTACAGGGAGAGCCGACAGTACAGGATGTGGGAATTACAGAGCAATACCAAGGACATAACATGTACCTTGAGTTGTTTTGTGATGATTCAAAAACTATTGCAGCACAGTATCAGCAGGGAGCTGCCAGAAATTCAAACTGGATTCAGAAGAGGAGGTGACATGAAGTGTGTTACTGCTGATGTTGGATGGATCGTGACTAAAACAGAGTATGTTGCTGTCCAGCGCCATAGAGTGGGCTCCACCCGGCAGCAACCCAAGCCTCAGTAAAATGAGACCCTGCCCGGTGCTGAGTCATTCTCACAGTTGTTCCTATGCTTGAGACCATCTTTGAAGTCTCTGTGTCAACCCCTCTCTTTGAGGGCCTTGCTCTTTGTTGGCTGAACCTCCAGTGAAACCTAGGAAATGGACTCTCCTGACAACCTGCCCAAAGCATGGAAGATTAAATCCTGCCATACTTGTCTCTCAGGAGCACTCTAGTTATACTTGTGAGACACACAAATTAGTTCTTTTAGCAGTCCATAGTACTATTTTCTTCTCCAGCACCGCAAGCAATTCAAATGTACTGATTCTTCTTTGGTCTTATCTTTTCATGTATACTAAGTGCATACCAGAATGATATTTAATTGAATTTCATTGAGTATGAGAAAGAATTTGAGTTTGTAGGCTATAGTAAACTATGGATAATGCTGCAGCAAAAGAAAAGTTCTGTAAATTGCATTGTATGCATGGGGCACCTATACATGAAGCAGAGATAGTTGTTGAGACAGAACAAAGGAATACTACCTGGTTAGGATCAAGAGAGTTTTGGATCAGGGTTATAACCTTTATTCAAACGTATCCACTTCCATGCTGAGCAAATAACTTGAGAAGCTGTGTATAGAGAGAAACAAGGCCTCAAGGTTTGAGAAAGTCTTGGAATCTCTGGTGCTACCTCGATGACAACCTTGATTCCTGAACATGAGGACGACTTGAAACACTTGTTCATGATGCTGGAGAACTGAAGTTTTTTTATTATGAACTGAAGTTCAGTGTGAAAAAAATCATAATCTTCAGTACTGGACCAATGGACAACATCACGATAAATAGAAAGAAACTTTGTTGCCAGGTAGTTAAATTTTCTTGAATCTATTATCAGCAGTAATGAAAGCAATAGTTAATAAATGAAATCACATGATGTATTGGATAAATCTAAGGAACAGGACCTCTTAAAATGTTGGACAGTAAGAGTATCTCTTTGAAAACTAAGATACACCTGACCCCACCAGGGCATTTTCTATCACTTCATATACATGTAGCATAAAAAGGATAGAGAAAAATTGATACATATGAATTCTCGTGTTGGCAAAGACGATTGAAAATATTGAACTGCCTGAAGAGCAAGCAGATCTGCCGTGGGAGAAATGCAGCCAGAATACTCCTTTAAGGGCAGCAAAACGTGTTTTTAAAGTAAAGGCTCATCAAAATAAAATGGATTGTCACTGTGACTGCAACAGTGGCCGTAAACTGACCACCATGGTGAGAACAGCACAGGATGGCACAATGTTTCCTTCTGTTGTACAGAGTGGCTATGAATCAGAACCCCTGTGATGGCACTTTACAACCGGAGCAGAATTGTAAAAACAACACATTACACACACACACACATATATGTGTGCATGCTATATTTCTTCTTTAGCCTTTTGAATTTTATTTTTAATATTTATCTTGAAGATATTTTAGTCAAAATAATAGTATTATAAATATGCACATATCCTAATCCATGCAATCTATGATTATATTGTATTGTAGATATTTGTTAGAATATGAATATAAAAATTGGAAGGTTACTCTGAACTGCGGGAATCATTTGAATCTAATAATTATGAGCAAGAACATATCGGACCACAAAATGGAAAGAAATGGAGTACTAGGTAAAAACAGCAAAACGAAATATGTCAAAGGGATGCAGTCTAGCTTTTGACTGAAGGGAAATGGTTCTTAATCAAATGTTGACTTCAGGTAGGCAAACCCAGTGATCTGCTTCCACAGATCAGTGTTGCTGCCTTCCTCCATGTTCCTCAATTTACAGTGACCGTCCGTTGCAAAGGAGAGCCTCCACACAGAGCTTTCTTGGCTGTAATAGTTTATGGGAGCATATCAGTTAACAACTGATATCTTTTGTCATCTTCCATAAAGCTTGTAGGCAAGAAAATTCTAGGGAGCTCCTTTCAATTCTTTAACACATGGGGTCAACATAAGTCAGAAATGGCTCTGTGATAAAAATGACTTTTTTTCTTACCACACTAAACATATAGGATAAACTGATAATACATTGGAATAAAAGTAAAAAGGGTATGAGAATAGTAACATTAAAGTTTCAACTTATATGCTTGTGGCTTAATCTGTGGTCTTGAACACAGTGAAATGGTTAATTTTGTCCTTTCAAGTTTAACTTTTTATATAAATGAGTCATGTCACTGAGCAATAAGAAAAAGTAATCATGCAAATAGCTTTGCCTATAAAAAGTAAGTTCAAAATTTTGTTTAGTCTCTTTTGGTTTTTACATAGATGCCTTAAATCTTTTAAAAATATTTTACAATTATACTTTTTAATTTCTTATATTGCTTTATCGTTCAGCCTCTCTTAAGTGACTGCCCACATACTCAGAGAAGAACAAACTGTTGAGAAAGATTAAGGGCACAGATGCTTTCTTGAAACTCTTGATGAGATATGTTTCTTGTCCTCCAGAAAAGAATAAGCATAGAATAAAATGCTTTGATATTTTTGAAGTTCTGAAAATCCAGGTAGTCCCTAGATCAAGCATGAATAATACTTTTTCAAGTTTCTAATTCTCTTTTAGAGCTAAGACTTCCTGTACCTTCTTCATGCCGCCTCCTTCTTGGGAAGGAGAAGGAAAGAAAAGGTAAAATGATTATGTGAGTATATGATACAATTATATAACACAACTGAATTTCCCCTTGTTCTATCATAACCTTACCAGGTGGTGCTGTCTCCTGTACCAATTATAATTTGCTCTCTATTATGTTAGCTTAGGATGAAATCAGCTTGTTTTGGCTAGACAATTTTGATAATGAGTGAGTGGCCAACAAAGGTCAATAGCAGCTGAGACTTACTATTACAAATTGGAAAACTTCAGGCCATACCATTTAGACACAGTATTCTGATTACTCCCAGTTGAAGTGTTCTAATACATATTACATGAAATATGTAAACTGGAGCTTACATATTAGTGACAATAACCAATAATCTAACATTCCATTCCAGGATAAATGGATGGATAAATCTCATATATAAAAAACTTATCTGACAAAGAATTCCATTAGTTCTGAGAAAATGGCCTCAACGTTGTGTGTAGCTCATTGGGACAAAGAAAGAAGAAGACTGACTCCACAGCAATCCAGTGTCAGTTGCCACGAGACAGACTGAGATTGTCACCCTCAGTTTTCCTTTAGCCATGGTGACAACAATCCTTCCTCCCACTACTCTTGACTTCCCTATTGGGTTTCATAATCCTTTGCAGTGACTATAAAGAACTCACAGATAATACTCATGATTGGGGTCTGCATTTAGGAAAACTAAGGGGCTACAACATGTTCAGGATATAGTTCTTCTACCTGCAGCCCCTCTTCTAGTGATGCAGACTTGCACGTCCTGCTAATCTTTGACCTTTCATCATGTGCTCCCTTGACCTTGACCTTTTTCTATGGGTCAGAAATCTCCTGGTCTGCCTCACAATTTTGGAGTGGATCCTCTGCTTTATTTGATCATCTTGCTATGGACAGGGATCTCCCATGCACTTTGCAAGTGGGTCTTCTTTCTTGATGGTCATGGACTCCTCTTCCTGCTTCTTGAATGCCTTACACTTGCACCCAGAGGAATGATGAAACAGCTCAATCCCAATCTGCTGTGCTTTACATGTTATTTTATGCTCCTACCTGTGGTAAGAATTCTCCTTTTAGAAGAATTAATATCAAAGTAGTCCCAATGAGTTGGAGACTAACTATGACCCAAATGTCCAACTTTGCCCAGATACTATAATGCTCCATTCAAGGACCAACCCCACTCATCCTTTGCATATATTTCATCATGACTCTCGGTTCTTCAAATAGCTGTAATAACTCACAGAAATTCACAAAACATTTAGGAAATTTCTCATGTGGTGAAGAGTGCTGTTCAGTCCAAACACAAGTATTAGGAGAGGCAAGGCAAATGCAGGGTCAGGAGCCAGATGCCAAAAATGTTCCAAAGTTACAGCAGGTTTTCCTGGTAGCAAACTGAGTCAGAAATGGCTTTCCAACGTGATGTGTGGTAGAACTATATGGCAATACTGGGATATGTCTACATACAAGGAATCAAAAGAGGGTGTCTTTTGTCTCACCCTCTGCTAGCTTAGAGTGAAACCTTTCAGCAAGGAAACAAGTGCAACTTGGTTCACATTCTGTACTAAGGGGATATGTTAAAGATGTCCCTAGGGAAACAAAGGGTATGGCTTCTTTCATAGCCTCTATTAAGAACAGATCTTTATCCCATCCTAGTCCTGTCTATTACTATAGTACATAATACCTTCTAAAATAGAACTACAGGTATATAGTTTAGTAATGATACCTAGAACAACCATTTTTTTCAAATATATTATTAATCCAGGAATTTTATAATAGTAGAAAATACTATACACACATATACATATTTTTGGAAAGTCTGTAAATATGGGTCTGTATTTGAAGCACACTAGGTATAAAAAGTTAAATTTATTTTCATTTCACCTTTACAAAAGCATCATATAACATTGTTAGGTAAATACATAAAAAACAATGAACACAAGGCCCAGTGAATCATAGGTACCTCTTTTGAACAGCAATTTGTGCATTCAAGAGAATTATTATTTCTTTTTTTTAATCCTTTTTATTGGGACCTCATACAACTCTTATCACAATACATACATAAGTCCATTTTGTAAGAAGCATATCTGTGCATCCACTGTCCTCATCATTCTCATAACATTTGCTTTCTATCTAGGCCCTTGGCATCAACTCCTCATTTTTCCCTCCCTTCCCACTCCTCCCCTCCATAAACCCTTGATAATTTATAAAGTATTATTATTTTGCCATATCTTACACTGTCCAATGCCTCCCATCACTCACTTCCCCATTTTCCATACACCAGGGAGGAAGGTCTATGTAGATCCTTGCAACCAGCTTCCTCTTTCTACCCTACCTTCCCTCCACCCTCCCGGTATCGCCACTCTGATGACTGGTTCTGAAGGGATCATCTGTCCTGCTTTTCCTTTGTTTCCAGCTCTTATCTGTGCCAGTATACATCCTCTGGTCTAGCTGAAGTTGTAGGGTAGAATTGGGATCATGACGGGGGAAGCAGGAAGCATTGAAAAACTAGAGCAAAGTTGTATGTTTCATCATTGCTACACCACACCCTAACTAGTTTGTCTCTTCCCTGCGACCCCTCTAAAAGGAGAAGTTCATTACCTACAGATGCACTTTGTGTCCCCAACCTATACTCCCCTTCATTTTCACTAATAAAATTTTTAGTTCCTTGATGTCTGATAATGGATATCTTTGACACTTCATGGTCATAAAGACTGGTGTGCTTCTTCCATGTGGACTTTGTTGTTTCTGAGCTAGGTGGCTGCTTGCTTACCTTCAAGCTCTTAAGACCCCAGATGCTATATCTTTTGATAGGCAGGCACCATGAGCTGTCTTCACCACCATTGCATATGTACACTTTTGTCTAGAAGGATCATATTAATTGACTATAATTCGCCACCCAGGTATTTGGCTGGAGTTACAAAACTACTGATAGAAGAGACATACTAAGAAATTCCACTTTTTTGCATGATGTCAAAATTTTTTCAATTATTTATTTCATTGTAGGACTTTACCAACAAAGAGAAGATCTACACCATATCCACTCTAAAGGTTATTTTACATATGATCAATTCTCATCAAGCTCCAGAACCAATCTCAGTGTCATTGAATATTGCCCCTGTGAGTTTCCAAGACTGTAACCATTTATGTGTTTTGAAAGTCCCATCTTTCTCCATCACAGCAGCTTTAGTATTTATACATTACTTTAATTAATATGAAAATCAATACATAAATTAAGAGTAAAGAATCTTCCAGCACTTGCCTATGTGTACATCAGTAATAAATTCTAGAAATAAGAACTTAAACATCAGTATGCCTATGAGAGAAATCATTTTCTTTCTGTTTTATCTTACACAGTGGCTATAACAATTTTATATGGTAGACACCTAATAAAATTTATTTAATTAAATAGATGGTTATCACTTTTGCTGCACAATCAATTCATAGTTATGATCACTTTTCTAAAGAGTTTTCTTTTTTATTGAAAGTGGTGCTAACATGTTGACAGAGTCTGTTTGTTTTTGCCTAATCCTTTGAGCAGCAAAGGGTCAAGGATATGAATCATTGACAAAGAAATTCTCACTTTTGATATGGTATGGAACTCTAATTAGAGCCTATTAGAATTCTGACAAAATTTTTTAATAAACCTTATTACTCTTAAATTGAGTTTGACACTTATTAAACTTACAGAACAGGTGCTTATAGGTAGAACTGTCCCATATGATTTCCAAGGATAATATTTTCCTGGAAACAATACCCTTGTTCTGTTGCAAACTCCCTGGTAATTTAGCACTACTAAACTTTCAGTTAGCTGCTAAGATCTTAACCACTGCGCAAACAGAGCTTTTTGATTGGTCATGAAGCAGAGAAATCTGGAAATCTGGAAAGCGGATACTTGAAAAACAGCAGTCCACTGATTGAACCAACATTTAAATAGTTGGATAGATTTCTGTAGCACCAACTTCTTGATTTTAAAGTGTTACGCAGCCTCAGAACTTTTGGGTATTTCCAAGGTAAGAAGTTTCAGAATAGGAAAAAAAATGTATCTCACCTGGTATAGCCCTATGAAAACAAAAACAAACATTTCAACAGTAAAATGATCAGCTAGCACAACTGACCAATATAAGCATTTAGGTTGAAACAGGATCAATTATCACAAATGAATGGCAATATTAACTGTGATTTACTGTATAGAAATCATAGGATTCATCGCAGTTGGCATTTTCTGTGTGCCATAAAGGCAAGAACAAATGCTGGCTTCCCTGAGAATGAATCAACCATAAAAGAAATGATTGCTTAATGTTGCTGCACATTATCAACCACTCTCAGTTACAAATGCTTCCACTTAAAGTCACAATACAGACTAGAATGGTAAAACATGTATTTCACAAATATGCTTGGAACTTATATTTATAGTTTTAATATAAACTAATATCTTAAAAGATAAAAAATAAATTTAATAGCTTCCTTTTGTTATCCTTTCTAATGTCTGATACAATTTTGACCTTTATAAATAACTATATTATTCTTGCTCTGACAGGAGCAGGACATGCTTTGTTTTGTTTTTACAAACTTTTCATTGCTTTTTAATTACAGTGGTTTTAAAACATTGAAAAGAGTGTTCTTGGTTAGGAGCCACTATTCCTAACACAACCAATTAAGAATGAAACTGCTGTGAAATTTTTAGAATTGACTTTTTATATTGAATTAAATTCAATATATCCATTTAATATTCTCACACATAATATATTGATTAAATGGGCATTCCTAAAAAATCGCTATAGCAAGAAAAACCAGAAATAATAAATTTATGTGTAGTCATTTCTGGATTTGATCATTTTCATAAAGTTTTAGGAATCCTGAATGTGATAGTTACATAATCATTTATGAATATGAGAGGACTCAGAGTGAAGAGATAGTCTGTGTGGGCAATGCCTTCTCCTGAGGATTCTGGGAAGTCCAGAATTCCTTATTGAAGGAGAGAGATCTTTTCTCTCTCTGCTCACTCCTTGCAAGACATCCCTGTGGGGATGTGTTAGTCCGGGTGGACAGAGAAACAAATTAATAAACATGCACATGGATATAAGGGAAAGGCTTATATACAAGAGGAATGGAACATTGAGAAAGCATCCCAGCCCAGTCCAGTCCAAGGTCATAAGTCCCATATTATCTCATATGCCCGATACCATTCGATAAAGTCTCCTTCCGACTTATGAAGCACATGCAATGACACCAGGACATCACAGGCCAGTGGGTGCACAGTCTTGTGCATCCAGTGGCAGTAGAAGCATCCTGGTGCTGGGAGGGGTATCCTCCACAGTTCCTCGCTTCCAGGGCTGAGGGTCCATCAGCAGCATCCAGTGGCGGTAGGAGCATCTCAGTGCTGTTAGGAGTTTCCACATGTCTTCTCTGGGCCCAGAGGTTTAGCTCCATCAGGGCAAGCTCATCTGGCATCTCCTCCAGCAACTCCATTCTCTAGGAATCAGCATGCTCTCATCTCATTTTGTCTGAATCACATCTCTCTTCTCCAATTGGGAAATACCCATGAAACTTCCCAGAATTCTCAGGAGAAAGCCACATCCACACAGAGGCCACATTGGCTACTCACTGGCTATTTCCAGATTGACAGGCTACACTCCACCCCTAGATTCCCAACCATGAAATTGACACACGAGTACAGGACTGCCACAGGAGAAGACACATGGAGAGAGGCTGATAGAGTTAGACCTTAGGAGCTGGAGAGACCACATGGAGACTCCTGCCAGTGCTGATATACTTACAACGCCACTGGTTCCCCTAGACTTCCCACCCATTGACTTGTGATCTTCCTGCATTCAGTGTCATTGCATGTGTTTCATGAGTTGAAGAGAGGTTTATAGATTGGTATCAGACATACGACATGGGATAATATTGGACTTATGGACTTGATCTGGGCAGGGCTGGGAGGTTTTCTCAAAATTCAACTGTTCTTGTTGTAAATCTCTTTCCTATAAAAACGTGTGTTTATGAATTTTTTTCTCTAGTCTACTTGCACTAACACATTGATGGTGTGGCAGGTTATGTGTTGGGCTGCTAACCACAAGTTTAGTGATTCAAAACTATTGACTGCTCCATGAGAGAAAGATGAGACCTTAAAGAATGACAGTTTCAGAAACTCACAGTCACTTCTACCCTGTCCTACATGGTGACTTGACTCAAAAGCAGTGAAGTCGGTGAGTCTGAGTGAAGTTTCACAATTAGTTTAAAATAATTCAGAGGTCAATGGAATTATACAAAATTGTGTGCTTGTTGCTTCATTTTGGATAAAGCCTACCTGTCTATTATGCATCTTCATGGAAAATTATCCAACTTAAGCCAATTTTGAAAGTTCTAGTGACAATAATGTTTTAAAGTTCTTTCTATATTTAAGTGTGCCACAGTGGGCTAAATAAAAGATAAAAATTGAACTCTTATTTATGATTGTTAAAATACATACATTTTAATTTTATAAAGTCTAATCCATAAGATTCTCATTGATCATGTCTGGAAATAGTAAAATACTGTTCCTGTGTTTTGTTGTTGTTTGCTTGCTTTTTAATATAAATGTTGTATAACTTTAGAAAATAGGGCTTGTTATAGATAATATTTCATTTCCAGGAGCAAATAAAAGAGAATGATCATATATGGGGATATTCGGTTTTTTATTTATATCTATGAGAAGACAGTCACATGTACTTTTTTAACTTGTTTCAAAATATCTATCTTCTTTCATTGTATTGTTTCAGTGATGTCAATTTTGACTATATAAGTAGGGCACTTTCACAGAGAAATGGTAAATATTTGTTTTTGAGTCTGTGTTAGGCTGGGTGACTATAGAAACAAATTCTTAAACATTCATATGTATATAAGAGAGAGTTTTATACAAAGCGTAATTATACATTGAGAAAATACCCCAGCCCGGTCCAGATCAAGTCCCCAAGTCCGATATTAATGTATATGCCTGATACCAATCAATGATGCCAAATGCAGAATGATCACAAGCCAGTGGGCAGAAAGTCTTTGGATCCAGTGGTACTGCAAGCATCTTGGGGCTGGCGGAGGTCTTCATGTGACTACTCCAGTTCCTAGGACTACATCAGGGTAGGGCCATGTGACTTCTCCTTGGGGATGTCTCCCAGGAAGTCTGCATTGTCAATAGAGAGTCTCCAAGGAAGTGAACCGAGAGACAGTGTCTCCACCTCCAAAAAGAAATGACCACATTTCCCAGAATTCTCAGAAGGCCACGCCCACACAGAGGTCTCATTGGCCATCTCCAGATTGACAGGCAAGTCTCCACCCCTACACTCTGAAGTCTCACATGGAAATCACATTAGCTAACTACCACAGAGTCCAAAATTATCTTCCACATTTATTGCCTGTATTAATTTTGGTGGTGAGAATAAAAGGATATCAAATATAGATTTAAGGGGATATAAAACAATATCCTTCAATACAAATTCATAGACCATATTATTTTGTTTTGAGATCATAAGTTTATTAATATTCTCACTCATATATTGCTCCTTCTATATCGTTAAAGAAATCAACACTTCACAAGCAGCACACATGATTGGCAAAGTGAAAAGTCATGATGTGACAAGAAAGTTTATTCTTGAAAAATCTATTTCATAGGAAAAAGCTTTTTCTTCTGGAATCTAACATCGGGGACAGTAGCTGAGGGATGAAATAACAAATCAAAATGATTATTCTCCATTGCCAAAACAAAACACACCTGGAAGAAGCTCTGAGTCATATTTGCTTAAGGGAGCATTTCATCATTTAAAGGGTTCACCAAAATGACCCGGTAAGTATTTCTACCCTAGAAAATGGATAGTTCCTACATGGTGAACAAAGAAAAAGAATATCTATTCTGTGCCTCTGAGGGAATTTCTGAGGCTAAAAATTCTCTCTCAGAAACAAAAAAATGCAGAAACAAATATGTCTCCCTGGATTAAAAGACATCACAGTATAATATTAATATCAAGGAAGCAGAAGATGCATAGTTAGAACCCACCAGTGTCTCCTTAAGAGAAAGAAGAGGCGGTCTACTGCAGAGAAGATTTAAAGTCCCAGAAACCAAACAGGGCAGACCAACTCTGTTCTATGCAGTCAGATTTGACTCGACTATGAACTTGTTTTGTTGTGTTTTTCACTATCCCTTGCAAGTAAAATTGTTCAGAAGACAGTTAAGATAGTTACTGCAGCCGTACAGTAACAAAGAACTGCCAGAAATTCAAGCTGGGTTTGGAAGAAGAGGTAGAATGAGGTCTCTCATTACTGATATCAGATGTATCTTGACAGAAAGCAGAAAATAAAACAATGTTTACTTATGCTGGTTTTTTTTTATTTGACTGTGTGGATAATAAATTATGATTTATCATCGCCATCTATTCACAAACATTTCATTGTACTCATATATTATCAGGAGAGACCAGTCCTGGGGATTGACATCATGCTTGATAAAGAACGTGGTTAGCAAAAAGAGGAAGATCCTTATTAAGATCAATTGTCACAGTGCTTGTAGCAATGCATTCAAACATAGCTGCTATTGCACTGGTAGAGACCTCACAGGGTAAGTCTGTTGCATGAACTGTCATTTTAAATAAAAACATCCAGCAGCATCTAAATACAAACAGCAAAGGTCTCAAAAAGATCAGCAAATAATCGAGGCAGAGTAACTAAGAGGAGGATTTATTACACTCAATGTAATGAGTAAACTGTTCTTTTGTTTCTTATAGATAGCAATAAAAGTTGTAGTAGTAACATACAGTTAAAATGAGTTGTACATGATTTCTTAGAAAGAAGTCCCTATTATTCTCAAAGTGCATGATTGAATAAAGGTGTAAAATATATTTCACAAGGCACCAGGAAGATATATTTTATGTTAATTGGGAAATTAGTGGCCAAGAACAAGTCTTTTTGAGAACCGCCTTTTTCCTAGAGGAAACAACAGCAATAATATGCAATTGGTTCTATTTCAGGACTAAGAGATCAGCGTGAATAGGGAATTCTCTGTTGAGAAACATGTAAATAAACTCCAAAACTTTCATTATATTTCCTGTGGTTATTTGTGATGAAAATATGCTGAATAATGCTTATGCTTGTATTGCTCTAACTTGATTTTCTAAGTGTATAGCGGAATTAACCAGAATTGGAGGTCATCTGTATGGTGGCATTGCAATGATTCTGATGTTTCATGACCAGGAATAGTAGGGAGATTTATTTTACTTGATATTATAAAGCATGTCATTGTGTTCTATTAACTTCTCAAACTCTAGATTTTTCCATATTTTACTGAAAGAAAAACTATAAATGAATAACTTTAAAGTCTATCACTAAAAGATTCTCTTTTCCCCAGAGTCCTTGCATGCTTCTCAACATTTATCATCGACTTGTCATTATTTCATACCTTGTTATTTCATATATGCTGCTATGATTATTTCCATAATGATAATTTTTGACATAAGGGAGAGATATTTTTTAACAGATGTCTGAACATATTCTGAGAGCAGCAATTTTAGCTTTTTACATGTAAATGGACACAATTATGACCACAATACTTAAATAATATTAGAATGCTGGTAATTTTGAAAAATATTAAAAGTTTTATAAAGGACCATTATATCCTTGCAACTGTAATTATCTTTCTAAAAACATCAGAAAATATTTCCATCAAAAGGAGGCCATGACATATGGAAAATATTCTTGCAAACAAAGATTATATGTCATAAAAATAAATATTACTTACATTGATAAGAATCACAGAATAATTTATAGGGTATTATTATCTAAGGATTAATTATTAGAAGTGCCTTGATTTTGAAAATTTCTTTTAAAAAATTAATGTCAATATAAAGTTATTTAAACAGTTTTAAGGCATATTAGTTTGTATTTTAAAGAATAACAACATCATTTAATAAGTGAAATTGAGTGGGAATAATTGTGACACTCAGAAATTAAAATACTTTATATTTAACTTTGAATAGTTTTCTCTCTCTCTCACTGAAAATCAAATCACTACCAAAAGACAAAGTAAGATGAAACTATAAGAATCCTGCTTACAGATAGAAAACAGGCAGAAGAATATCAGAATTTCCCGCCTGTGAAATCAAGTGAATATTCTGATCAATCAATCTCTGTTCTTCAGTTCCGTGATCAGCTTGAGCAAGTGGATGTGTGTCTATTACCAGGCTCTGATCGACTTCTCTACTAGAGCCTACCTTTGGGGCTGGGTGAGTTCCCTTTTGCTAGATTGAGCTCTTCTATATGAGCTTTCAAAGCTTTGTATCTCTTCTTTTCCCTTTCAGCTGTTCATACATAACCTTCAACACATGCATTTCATGCAAGTTTGCTCATGTGACTGCCTTCAATCACCCCCCTTCTCTTGTTTCTCAAAGGCTTTGTGAGCATATTTACAATTGGAATTCAGGTCTCTCATAAATTGATCATTTTCTTTCCAAACTTTCTGACTTCAGAGAACTCCCTCTGGCTTTGAGCCTCCTACACCTAGTTTATGGTTCCCTGAAATCCATCCACGGTTTCCTCCAACTCCAAGAGTTTCTTGAGCTTTGAGAACAGCCTAAAGATGCAGACCCACAGAGCCAAGAACATACTAGGGAGAGTCTGTCGAGAGCACCTTAGAGAGCAGAGTCCTCCAGATTCACTTCAGGCTGACTTCCTGAGGGAGACTTGTGGCATCGTGAACATTATTTGTCTCTGACAACAGGAGCCAAATAGTTAAGTGTTTTTCTTTTTCTTTTTTTTTTCTTTCTCTATTTAGGGCAATTAACTTTATCTATCAATTTACTGATTTATTTAGATAGTTTTATTGAGGGCTCTTACAATGCGTATTACAATCCATACATCAATTGTATAAGACATACTTGTACATATGTTGCCATCATTCTTGTCTAGGCAGTTATTTTCTATTGAGCCCTCTTCCCCAACACCCTATCACCCTTTGATAGAGTGTAAATTATTATTAATTTCATATCTCACACCAACCACTATCTCTCTTCCCCCATCGTTTCTGTTGTTCTTTCTCCTGAAGAGAAGTGTGTGGTTGCATGTCAATCATTGTGATAGGTTCCTCCTTCTTCCCTCCTCCCCTTCAACTTCTCCTTTACCATCTGGTATCTCTCTCTTCCCATTTCTTCTCCTGGGTTGAGTGTGTTGTGAGCTCTTATCTCTTATCTACACCTGTGTACATGCTCCAGTTTATTCTGAAGTGAAAGACATCACTGGGATCATTGGGGGGAGAGAAGTGGTGGTGATGAGGAAACTCAAGAAACCAGTGGAATGAAGCTTTACCACACCCTTGTTGGCTAATCCTTTCCCTGTGACCCCTCTCTGGGGGCTTTTTCATTGTCTACAGAGGGTCTCTATGGGTCCCTACTCTGATCCCCCACAATCTCAACCATATGGTTTTGTTTCTTTGATTGTTATGGGATTTCTGATGACTGTTACCTGCCCCACTGACACCTCATGATTGTACAGACTGGTGTGTTTCTTTTTTGAGGTCTAGTTTCTCTGCTAGATGGCTGCTTGCTTCACTTCAAGCCTTTAAGATCCAAAAAGCTACATCTTTTGAGTTGGGCACCATCCTCTGTCTTCACCACATCTGCTTATATACTTATTTTTTCGTCATCGATCATATTGGGGGTGGAGGATGAGAGGGTGAACATCACAAAATTCCTTTTTTTAGAACAAAGTGTTCTTGTATTGCGGGTATGAGCTAAAGCTCGAGGCCCATTTGCAGCCTCAGTGCATTGCATTATAAATATACATACATAGGCCAATACCTCTATTTTATGGATTAATGTATTTGCATATCAGCACACATTTGCTTATAACTCCCTGCATAGCTTTTCTTCCTAGATCATTCCTCTCTTTCCTTGTACTTTCCTTTTGCCCCACAATCATGCTCACCCTACTTCTGCCTCATAGTATTTCCTCTCAGCTAGATTGCTGTTGAGCCAACACTCCCAGGACCTCTATATCTTCCTTGCTATTGATTTTTTTATTTCCTGGTTGTTCCTCTATTTGCCCACCATACTTTTTCCCCTCACCCTTCTCTCCCCAAATCTCCCTGAGACCGTTGGTTCCACTGATTTCTCCTTGAGCTTGCTTCTCATGTCCATCTTATATAGGTAGGTATACCAACAATGGAATAGAACAAATAGAAATCAAATGATAGAAATAAAAGAAGAAGAAAAACAAAACACAAAAGAAACACGACAACAAATACATGCATATTGCCAGGTCTGTGCAGACCTTTATGACTATCTCCCCAGTGGTCCTGGTGGAATTCCAGGAACTCTCCCTCCTATCCTGCAGTTTATTTTAGGGGACTTGGGGCTTTACTTTGCTTCTGTTACAGATCTGTTATGTTCCCTTCTTGGTTTGCCTCATGCAGGTATTGTCCTCTGTTGCAATATGCTCCAGTAAGGGGGAAATACATCATAAGCTGTTGTGGGAACTACAAGGACTATTTTTTCAGGAGTGCATTCAATTTGAGATATAAAGACTGTGTTCTCAAGGAAGACTCCTTAAGTAAGGATATTCCAAAGTACTCCAAGTAATCCAAATCAGTTCCAGAGTGCAGAATTTCAGCTGGGTCTGAGAAGTTGCCTTCTGTGATGTCCATGGCAGCTCTGATCTCTTCAGATACAAGTTCTTTTAGTGCTGCTGAATGAAGAATGAGAGGACACTCCTCCCCAGGCTAAGTAAGTTTCAACCTAAAGGCACTCAACTCTAATTCTGTGGGGTCAGCCAGCCTGTCTATCCTGATTGCTGAGAGGGACCCCGCAACCCTCGTCAATAAACAAGCATGCTTCCTGTCCAGAGGCACTCAGCTTTGTTTACTCTGTGGGAGAGCAATCCCACCAATCAATTTCGTGCTCTTGATTCTGTTGCAGCTCCTGTCTCTGATCCTCTGCCACTGTTTCTCTTGGTTCCCCTGGTGTCACAGATCTGTCTCATGGACCAATAGAGTTCAACATAAAAGAGGTCAGAGTTGAAAACACCTGCTCTGCTCTTGATTCTTGTCTTGTGATGATAATTCAATTCCACAGGCCTGCTTCTGATATGGCTCATGTACACCCAGAGGGATGACAAATATGTACCATCCCCTATTGGATTGCCATACCTACCCCCTACGTGTACACTTCCACCTAGTCCTTTAGTGGGAGTTACAGACAATGACTGTTATTATCAGGTGCTATCAGCTTGGCTCCAAACCACCCTGACCCAATGCAGCCACTGTGACTGTGCCAAGCCATTTCTTTTTCACTGACCTTCCACTCTGCCAAGCATCATTTCCTTTTGCAGAGACTGGCCCTTCCTCATAACATATTCAAAATGCATGAGACAAAGTCTTGCCATTTTGGCTTTTAAAAAGCAGTCTGACTATATTTCTTCCCAGATAGATCTGTTTGTTCTTCTGATGGTTCATGCTTCCACAACGCCATAATGCAAATGTATCAATTCTTAGTCTTCTTTGTGCATAGTTCAAAATACACATATGAGCTGATTGAAATTATCTAGATGTAGGAATCAAAACTAAACCCAAATCTCTTCCAATGCATTGATTCCAACTCATAAGGACTCTATAGTACAGGGTAGAAGTCCCCTTGTGGGTTTCTGAGACTGTAACTCTTTATTATTAACTTATTTTATTAGTAACTCATACGAATAGTATTAGTATGATTCAACTTGCTCCCTTGGGATGACTGGTGGTTTTGAACTACTGACCTTATAGTTAGAAGCCCAATAAGTAACATTATTCAACCAGGGCTCCTATGACTTGGGTCAGGCACATCTTAAACTTCAATGCGACATTCTTACTCTTCAACATTATAAAGAGGCTTAAAAATCCGATTGTTATCAAGGGGGGGAAATCTTTATGAAGTCAATCCCCAACTCTTTTCTTTAAAAGAGCCACTGGTAGGGTTTGAAATACTGACCTTTCAATTTCATCTGAGCTTTTGTTTAACCACGGTAGCACCATGACTCCTTTTATACAAGTCTACATATGATAAGTAGGTTTATCTGTCAGGGTCTCTTTGAGTCAGAATCAATTCAGTGGAGTGTGTGTGTGTGTGTGTGTGTGTGTGTGTGAATTGGAAGACACTTAGCAAAGTGACTGCCACTATCATATTACTCCTATGAAAAACATACAGAAGTGCTGCCTAGTCCTCCCATTTGTCATTATGTTTGAGCCTACTGGAGATATTGCATAAATCGATCTTGTTAATTATATTCCTGTTTTTTATTGACCCCTTACTTTAACAAGCATGATATACTTTTTCATGGTTTCCACTGTCCTCAAAATATCCCCAAATTATGTGAGCCGAAGTTCCACTCTCCCTACTTCTAAGTGATCTGTCTACTATCATTCTCACCCTTCTTCCAAGAAAGGGTTGTCTGATCTGGCAGTCCACAGCACTTTTCATACTCTTCACTAACATCATAATTCAAATTCAACAAGTGTTCTTGTTCAGTGATCAACTTTTATATACATATGAGGAAGAGGCTCAAACTTTCAAGCTTCTCCATTCTTCCGTTCTTGTTTCACTCACAGGTAAGGTTTTGGACAACAAAATTCAGATCAGAGTAAGAGAAATGATCTACACAGAAGCGATGAGTCTGCTTTGGTAATACATCAGGAAAAGTCCAAAGGATATTCAGCTATTTATTCTAAAAGGCTTGGTGAAATGTAGAGCCTGTATTCAGCTATCGGTGGACTTCTGGTGGGTCTTCTGTAACATACACATTCCTTCCTTCCAGGTTTGTGAACTCTACCAATCCAGCACCCCAGACTACAGGTTGTGACTTTTATCTTCAGACCCATAACCTAGCGTCTA